>APFE030114307.1:64416-90984 GCA_000404065.3 Pinus taeda | reverse complement strand
ATATTAATCTTTTTATTTAATTCTATATATTTATTTTTATGTAATTTAACTTGCAAAATATTTAATATTACATTAAAATATCTCTATCATACTGGATTACAAAGCACATCTCAACGCAACAATAAAGCACATCTCAACACAACAATAGCCACATAAATTTATATTAATAAAAAAACCATGCTAAATTGACGTGGAAAAGAGGTGGTGAATGACGTTGGGCTACGTCATTTCTGATTGAGCCGGTAGGTGAAAGAAGGTTGGACCGATTGGAGGAAATCGTGAGTTATGAGTCCAAGCCGACGTGGACGCTGTGTGGGGTGTGTAGAGCTACGTAGGACTAACATCATGGACTATGGTTTCAGGTTATGGTTTTAAGGCTGCGGCAATAATGTTTTGGTACAGTATATAGTTTAAGTTTATAGTGACAACCAGTTAAATTTGATCTTAGGTCTGTTCAGAATAATTCTTACCAGTTATCGATTATCTTAAATTTAAAAAAATAACATTTTGACACATCAGATAACCAATGAACAACGAAATAAGATGTAATTTTCGAACCCATGTGAAAAATATAGTTTTCCTGACTCAAACATGTGAAAACCCTCCGCTCAACCCGGCTCGAGTCATGACAGTTGGATCTTGCAAGGGAGGTGATTTGTGAATGTTATCTGGTTTGGAGTACATGCGCTAGGTGGGGCCCTAATTTTTGGATTTATTATTAAAATAAACTTCTACATATATATGATTAACGTAAAAGTAAAGTTATGTTTTAATTAAGAAAATAAAGTTAAATTCGAATTATGAGTTTAGGTTTGGATTGGGATGAAAATTATTTCTATTTTTTTTAATTTTTTTTTAGGTGATTGAGTTATAGCTAGACGCTTACTTAATGATGGATGAAATTTATATGGTAAAAGACTTTTTATTACTAATAAAAAGATGATGATAATTTCATAAATAGCTAAGAGTTGATTAAAAAATTGAAAGTTTTGTGATTTTATAAAGTTTTGTGATTTTATTTCTTTAAAGTGATATAGGGATTAACGTCTTTTGTTAACTTCATGTTAAGTATAAAATAAATTCATCTTTTCATAAAACTATTTTAACTATATGTATTTTTTTTTTGGGTTTTTTAATTCTAAAATTCTATTATATCATAAGGAAATTGACAGTTCAAACTTTCTTAGTTATTACTCTATGAATTAGGAAACCAAATCAGTGACAAAATAAGAGAGATTCGGTTCCAAGAATACGTACAAGTTTAGGATCCAGAGTTTATAGACATGCAGAACTACATCTCATATAAAGCATAAATAAAACCTGATAAACATGCCTCTTTTGTTCAGACAAACTATGAAGAACTTGATAAATAGGTCTCTCTTATCCATAACATCTATGCCCAGTTGAGTTGCAAAACCAAAAAACTAAGCATTGAAAATACATAAGAACTAAGGAGAGTCTAATGCGTCCACCACAATGGGGTTGTGACACTCTTTACATTTGTTGCTTGCACTTAGGCCATGAGGCAACTACTCCTTTATGTGCTTAAGAGAGATCCTCATCACCCTCTGGCTCATGACCACCTTATTCATCATGAGGAGTATCTCTTCCTTAGCCTCATTTCTCTCCATGATGAATTTTTCCAATAATCTATTGAGTTTCAAATAGAGGTCTATGGTGAGGAGATATTGATTTTGGCTACACCTGGTATGTCTTGGGTCAGGGACCCAATCTAAAATGTCCACTATAACCTTTGAGTCCAAAGTGTGGCCTTGTCAACAATCGCTACGACCTTAAACACTCTCAACTCCTTGCGTATTGTCTTCGAGATTTCCTTAGTATTGGCTCAAACAGAGGCTTTGGCTCTTAGGAAAGCTTGTTAACTGCCTCAACCTCCTCTGCTACTACCACCACGACAAACTCGAGCTCTTTGTCAAACCATTAGATCTCACACTAGATACCCAACCATGAAAGACCGCAACCTCTTAAACCCTAGATGCTAGAGAATTAAAGTATGTAGACAATAAGGAATTATTTGAATGGATAGGGAAGGAATGTGTGCTTACTCAAGGCAGATAAGGCATACAATGATGATGGAGAGCATTAAACCAATAGAAAGCAAATAATAACTCAGAAGATGGAAATCACGATTATTGCATTTTCCCAAACTAAAATACCTGCCACATGCTACGAACCAAATTGGGGCACAACAAGATTTGTTGCAAGCCTTAGAGAAAAATGGTGTGGGAATGATGACCATTTCCAACCCCCATGTCCCATGTACTATCAACGAAAACTTCGTTCAATCCACCCTATGTTGGAGTCATTCCCGCTTCCCTCAATCAACATACAATACCCTCCATTTTTTGCAAGCATTACATTCAACTTAAGGCATGTCATGCTTGGTGATTGCATGAGGTGACAATGTCGTGTGCACATCCCTCCTCACTTAAAATGGAGGAGCATGCTTTTGACCATGTATATACTAGAAAAAATGACAATTTCTATTTGCTTACCTAGAGGAGGGCCGAGTCAATTTTTGACAAAGATATCTATGGAAATTGTTGTGTTGTTTCATGGGAGAATCAAAACTATTGACCATGTCTTAAGCTAAATTCAACCCATGAAATTGGTTGTAGAATTATCACTAGCCATAACAAGAAGGGGTTAAAGCATATAGAACTTGGCCATCCTTTAGAAAAAAATTCAAGTTCACAACCAATAACTAATACAATATTAATATTAATCTACAACTGTAAATATTTACCTTCCTTATGTTATGCATGCAGAAGAAAAAATGATGAATATAGAGTGATGAAATGTTAATATTAGCTTATGCCATGGTCAAAACATGATTAAGTTAACACAAGGTTAATCTTGCATATCTTTTATGGCTTTTGTGTGCAATTAGAGTAAAGCAATAGGCAATTCCACCTAGCGCTTGGATGGACGTGAAAAACATCTCAATCTTCCTTGAGAGCCCATTGACTTTGTTTTAGAGCATTAAGACATCAATCATTAGTGAGAGGGATAGATGGTTTACAAGAATATGCCATGATTATTCAAGCATGAAACATTAACATTTGCAAAGAGTTTTTCAAGGTTAATTTAGGTTAACAATGTATTTCTAACTTTGTTTTAATCTTTATAATAATTGATGAATTATTTTTAGGAATGGAAATATTTCAATGTTAATATTACTAAAATTAAGTATTATATTTATGTAAACTTTAGTAGTCAAATAATTGCGCAAAGACAAGTCCCTTGTCCCACATCAAAAGGGTTTCAAATGCCAATTTAATGTCTAACTTAACCATGGCTTTAAAATTAAATAATAATAATTACAATTTTTAAAACAATACTATGAATATATTTAAAAAAACTTTTCTAAAACAAAACTATCAAATATACTCTAATATATTCAAATAAATTCCTTTGGGAATGGCTTTGTTATTTTAGGGTTAGTACCCTAATGGTAGAATGCAATAAAAATTTTACACTATATTCTTCAAGATAAGCATGAAATTTGTGTAGAATTTTATGAGAAGATGTACGCTAGGTTTTTTTAGTAAACAAGTTAGGATTTTCTATAGGGCCTAAATTTGTCATTACATAGAAGTAATTTCATTTGTGTTGTTGTTGCATTGGTTTGGTGCTTAACCCATTTGGTGCATCGCCAAAGCAAGCATGGAAAGTGGCTTGAGAGGGGGGGGGGGGGGCGGGGCGGCCAGCCCCAACTTCAAGAATGTGTTCATAGGGGATAGAGATTCTGGTTAAGTATTATATCTATGTAAACGTTAGTAGTCAAATCATTGCATAGAGATGAGTCCTTTGTCCCACAAACAAGAGGGTCTTATACACCCGTTTATTGTCTAGCTTGACAATGACCTTAAATTTAAATTATTATTATTAATATTAAAAAAATAATATAAATATATATATTATATATATATATAATAATATATATATATATATATATATATATATATATATTATATATATATATATATATATATTCACAGGGTAAAATCCTATTAACTGAAAAACTGGGAATTACATAGCAATTCCATAAATCAGGGCAACCTTTCATATGGGAGACTGGACCAAAGCCAAAAAATACACCCTCCTTAAGGAAATGAGAGCCAATTGAAACTTGAAAGTGAAAAAATTAAACAAGTTACTGCTAATATATTGTCCTCAATGGCTAATTACAAAAGAAAATACAACTATTTGTTCATACATGAAAACCATGAGGCATCATGCTGAGGGGTTCAAATCAAATCTTGTTACTAGAATGAGAGTTGTTGGGTCTAATAAAGTATGCCTTGCTATAGGGGGTATGCTGAGGTGGCACTCGATCCTCTCCATTCTTATACACAAAGTGCTAAGATGCTTGTACATGTGCTTGAGGGAATGAATGATATCCAAACAGGATTCATGGTGATCCAAGATAGTCCCTCCCATAAAAATTCCATTTTCTAATATATATCAATTGTCTGCATAAACTGATTATACCTCCCTCTCGTGTGGTTGGTATCCGAGACCTAGTCTTCCCACTCAACTAAGAGTTTAGTGTATGAAAGGGAGGATTGATCAGAAGAAGCTTCCTCTTCTATACTGGTGAGTTAATCCTGAACATTTGTTGGGATGATTTCTCTAAAGCAAGAAGTAGAGCCTTGAATCCTATGGTGTGTGCAAGTTCACCCATGGTAAACTTGGTCAGGATAAGAGGCAACCCCTTTTTGAACCTGAGCTTTTTGACATAGCTTGAGGGAATGAGCTAGAAAAAAACCAAGGGTGATCTTTCCCGCCCAACAATGAGATATAGCCTACAAGCCCTAGGAAAAATTGAACCCATGCAATAAAAAAATAGTCTAATAAACTAAATACATAGTTCCTAAAGAGATTGTAGGAGTCAGCTAAAACATAAGCAATAATAGTAACTCAATTGGACAGTTCCTGTAGCCACACTATCTGTGACCAAATTGCTCCAAACCACTTGTTAGCCCCTTTCCTAAAGCGTTCATTTGGAAATACAATTAGCATTGAGAACCTATGACAAGGAGACAAACAAACTGGTTCTTCATACCATATTTTTTGAGAGAGGCTTGAAATGACGCTAGGTTGATCAAACCACCAAGCCTCTTTGCACTACCAAGACTTTAAATCATCAACCTTGCAATAAAGGAACCACACAAGAGCTTGAAAGCCATATTAAAATAAAGGGTTAGATGAAATTACCTCATAACCCCATGTAATCGGCTAAGGGGGAAATCTCTAAGGGCCCAACTATGTCACACGAGCATCAACATAAGAATTATATAGTGCCAAACCATGATAACAATACAATAATGGAATTAGTTCTATGGGACAATAAAGAAGAGAGAAACCTGAACCAAATCTAGACTCAATGACCCTCCAACCCTCTTTACACCATCAAGATATTGAATTGCTAGGACGATACCCCCATGCAGCCTGCAAAGGAAATAATCTCTAAGAGACCAGTAGAGTCACACATGGATTAGAAAAAAGTTAGAAAGGCCACCCATGTACTAGGAGAGGAATCCCCGATAGGGAAGAACCTAAGAACTCACTGAAAGTGTAGTGCACATAGGATGAGGGGGAGATGGAAGACTATCTCTTTCAACTATCTTCCAAAAACCTCACCGCAGATCAATGAACAACCACCCAGAAAACCCATGCAACAATTATTTGCATACAAGGAAAAGGAACACCACTAGAAATAGAATCAAAATGGAAACAAAACCGCTGAAGGTAGGAATTAGGTCCTAAAATAAGTAATAAATCACAAAAAATAAAATTGGGCAGAGATATGCACCAAAAGCTAGGGAATAAATAGAAATAACCCCTGCATCCATCCAAGCTTAGAGTTTTCTCTGAGACCTATGCAATTCACCCCAATTAATCACTGGATTCAAGAGATGGTGTCCAAATATAAGCATTTCCATCCATTAAACTACATCCTTCCTGGATACCTATACTTGCAGACCCCTATCGAGCCTGAGGCAATTAAATTGAAACTCCATGGGAATTAGACACTTCTCATAATTGAGTTATTCACTTAATCAAGGAGGTCTCTTCATCAATTGCAACTGAGGGGTGAGCTTAATAGCCTCATAGGCCAACATTAACTCTAGTTAGGGGCATGTGGCCATTTTCTCCTACATGATCACTAGGTGGGGTGGTGGCAACTCGTTGCCATCCCCTCTCCCCCTACTCCTTTTGCATGCAAGCGTTACCCCATTCGGGGGAATACTATGAATATATTAAAAACAAATCTTTTTCTGAAACAAAACTATTAAATATACTATAATATACTCAAATCTCTATCTCTACCACTCGCTGCCATCCCCTCTCCCCCTACTCCTTTTGCATGCAAGCGTTACCCCATTCGGGGGAATACTATGAATATATTAAAAACAAATCTTTTTCTGAAACAAAACTATTAAATATACTATAATATACTCAAATCTCTATCTCTATCTCTATCAAAATATTTAACATTATATTACAATATCTCTATCATACTTAAGAAAACAAATCACTATCTCACCACAATAATAACCACATAAATTTATATTAATAAAAAAAGCATGCTGAATTGACCTGGGAAAGTGGCGAGGCGAATGACGTTGGGCTACGTCATTTCTGATTGAGTCGGTGCATATGCACTGAGGCATTGGAGGTGAAAGAATGTTGGACCGATTAGAGGAAGTCGTGAGTTATGAGTCCAAGTCGACGTGGACGCAGTGTTGGGGGTGTAGAGCTACGTAGAGGCTAACATCATGGACCATGGTTTCAGAAACCTTGGTTATGGTTTTAGGGCCATGGCAATAATGTTTCGGCCCACCACAAAACCAATGGGTAGCACCACGTATCACGAGGTGGGATGTGGTTTTAGGACCCATGTGAAAAATAAAGTCTCCCTGGCTCAAACATCTGAAAACCCTCCGATCTACCTGGATCGAGTCATGACAGTTGGATCTTGCACGCGAGGTGATGTGTGAATGTTACCTGGTTTGGAGTGCATGTGCTAGGTGGGTCCCTTATTTTTGGATTTATTATTAAAATAAACTTATACATATATATGATTAACGTAAAATTAAAGTTATGTTTTAATTAAGAAAATAAAGTTAAATTCGAATTATGAGTTTATGTTTGGATTGGGATGAAAATTAAATCTATTTTTTGTATTTTTTTTCGGTGATTGAGTTATGTCTAGACGCTTACTTATTGGATGGATGAAATTTATATGGTAAAAAGGTTTTTTATTACCCATAAAAGATGATGATAATTTAAAAAAATGAAAGTTTTATGAATTTATTTTTTTAAAGTGATATAGAGATTAACACTATTTGTCAATTTCATGTTAAGCATAAAATAAATTCATTTTTTTATAAAACTATTTTAACTATATAATTTTTTTCTTGGTTTTTTTAAACTCTAAAATTTTATTATATTATAAGGAAATTGAGAGTTCAAATTCTATCGGTTATTACCCTACGAATTAGGAAACCAGACTAGTGACAAAACAAGAGAGAATCAGTTCCAAAAATAGGTACAAGTTTAGGATTCAAAGTTTATAGACATGTAGAACCGCATATGATATAAAGCATAAATAAAACCTGATAAACATGCCTCTCCTATCTAGATAAACTATGAAGAACTTGATAAATTGGTCTCTCTTGTCCATAACATTTATGCCGAGTTGAGTTGCAAAACCAAAAAACTAAGTATTGAAAAAGTATAAGAACTAAGGAGAGTCTATGTGTCCACCACAATGGGGTTGTGGCACTCTTTACATTTGTTGCTTGCTCTTAGGCCGTGAGGCAACTGCGCCTCTATGTGCTTGAGGGAGATCCTCATCGCCTTCTGGTTCATGATCACCTTATTCATCATGAGGAGTATCTCTTCCTTAGCCTCATTTCTCTCCATGATGAATTTTTCCAACAATATCTTGAGTTTCCAATAGAGGTCTAGGGTGAGGAGATATTGATTTTGGCTACACCTGGTATGTCTTGGGTTAGGGACCCAATCTAAGATGTCCACTAGAACCTTTGAGTCCAAAGTGTAGGCCTTGTCAACAACCACTGCCACCTCAAACACTCTCATATCCTTGTGTACTATCTTTGAGATTTGCTTAATATTGGCTCTCACAAAGGCTTTGGCTCTTAGGAAAGCTTGTTAGCTGCCTCAACCTCCTCTGCTACTACCACCACGACAAACTCGAGCTCTTTGTCAAACCGTTAGATCTCACACTAGATACCCAACCATCAAAGACCCCAACCTCCCAAACCCTAGATGCTAGAGAATTAAAGTATGTAGACAGTAAGGAATTATGTGAATGGATAGGGAAGGAATGTGTGCTTCCTCACGGTAGAGAGGGCACACAATGAAGATGGAGAGCATTAAACCAATAGAAAGCAAATAATAACTCAGAAGATGGAAACCACAACTATTGCATTTTCCCAAACTAAAATACTTCCCACATGCCACCAAATCAAACTGAGGCATAACAAGATTTGTTGCAAGCCTTAGAGAACAATGGTGTAGGAATGATGACCATTTCCACCCCCCATGTCCCATGTACTATCAACGTGAACTTCGTTCAATCCACCCTATGTTGGAGTCATTCCCACTTGCCTCAATCAACATACAATACCATCCATTTTTTGCAAGCGTTACATTCAACTTAAGGCACGTTATGCTCGGTGATTGCATGAGGTGGCAATGCCTTGTGCACATCCCTTGTCACTTAATATGGAGGAGCATGCTTTTGACCATGTTTATACTAGAAAAATGACAATTTCTAGTTGCTTGCCCAGAGGAGGGCCGTGTCGATTTTTGAAAAAGATATCTATGGACATAGTTGTGTTGTTTCATGGGAGAATCAGAACTATTGACCATGTCTTAAGCTAAATTCAACCCATGAATTTTGCTATAGACCTATCGCTAGCCATAAAAATAAGGGGTTAAAGCATATATAACTCGGCCATCCTTTAGAAAAAATTTCAATTTCACAACCAATAACTAATACAATATTAACATTAATCTACAACTATAAATATTTCCCTTCCTTATGTTATGCATGTAGAAGAAAAAATGATGAATATAGAGTGATGAAATGCTAATATTAGCTTATGCCAAGGTCAAAACATGGTTAAGTTAACACAAGGTTAATCTTGCATATCTTTTATGGTTTTTGTGTGCAATTAGAGTAAAGTAATAGGCAATTGCACCTAGCGCTTGGATGGACTTGAAAAACATCTCGATGTTCCTTGAGAATCCATTGACTTTGTTTTAGAGCATTGAGACATCAATCATTAGTGAGAGGGATAGATGGTTAACAAGAATATGCCGTGATTATTCAAGCATGAAACATTAACATCTGCAAAGAGTTTGTCAAGGTTAATTTAGGTTAATAACGTATTTTTAACTTTGTTTTAATATTTATAATAATTGATGAATTATTTTCAGGAATGGAAATATTTCAATGTTAATATTACTAAAATTAAGTATTATATTTATGTAAACTTTAGTAGTCAAATAATTGCACAAAGACAAGCCTCTTGTCCCATAAACAAAAGAGTTTCATGTGCCTATTTAATGTCTAACTTGACCATGACTTTAAAATTAAATAATAATAATTACAAATTTTAAAGCAATACTATGAAGATATTAAAAAAAACTTTTCTAAAGCAAAACTATCAAATATACTCTAATATATTCAAATAATTTCCTTTGGGAATGGCTTTGTTATTTTAGGGTTAATACCCTAATGGTACAATGCAATAAAAATCTTCATTATATTCTTCAAGATCAACATGAAATTTGTGTAGAACTTTATGAGAAGACGTACGCTAGGTTTTTTTAGTAAACAAGTTAGGATTTTTCTATAGGGCCTAAATTTGTCGTTGCATAGAAGTAAGTTCCTTTGTATTGTTGTTGCATTGGTTTGGTGCTTAACCCATTTGGTGCATCGCCAAAGAAACCATGGCAAGCGTCTTGAGAGGGAGGGGGGGGGGGGGGGGGGGAAGCCCCAACTTCAAGAATGTGGGTCATAAGGGGATAGAGATTCTAGTTAAGTATTTTACCTATGTAAATGTTAGTAGTCAAATCATTGCATTAGAGATGAGTCCCTTGTCCCACAAACAAGAGAGTCTTATACCCCGTTTATGTCTTAGCTTGGCAATGACCTTAAATTTAAATTATTAAAAATAATATATATATATATATATATATATATATATATATATTATATCTTTTCACATGGTAAAAATTATATTAACTGAAAAACTGGGAATTACATAGCAATTCTAGAAATCAGGCCAACCTTTTACAAGGGAGATTGGACCAAAGCCAAAAAGTACACCCTCCTTAAGGAAATGAGAGCCAATTGAAACTTGAAAGTGAAAAAATTAAACAAGTTACTGCTAATATATTGTCCTGAATGGCCAATTACAAAATAAAATACAACTATTCGTTCATACATGAAAACCATGAGGCATCATGCTGAGGGGTTCAAATCAAATCTTGTTACTAGAATGAGAGTTGTTGGGTCTACTAAATTATGCCTTGGTACAGGGGGTATGCTGAGGTGGCACTCGATCCTCTCCATTCTTATACATAGAGTGCTAAGATGCTTGTACGTGTGCTTGAGGGAACAAATGATATCCAAATGGGATTCATGGTGATCCAAGATAGTCCCTCCCATAAAAAATTCCATTTGGCAATATATATCAATTGTTTGCATAAACTGATTGTACCTCCCTCTTGCGTGGTTGGTATCCAAGACCTAGTCATCCCACTCAACTAAGAGTTCAGTGTATGAAAGGGAGGATTGGTGAGAAGAGTCTTCCTCTTCTATACTGGTGAGTTCATCTTGAACATTGGTTGGGATGATTTCTCTAAAAAAAGAAGCAAAGCCTTGAATCCTATAGTACGTGCAATTTCACCCATGGTAAACTTGGTCACAATAAGAGGCAACCCCTTTTTGGACCTGAGTTTGTTGACATAGCTTGAGGGAATGAGCTGGAAAAAAATCAAGGGTGATCTTTCCTGCCTAACAATGAGATATAGCCTAGAAGTCCTAGGAAGCATGGAACCAATGCAATAAAAACTAGTCTAATAAACTAATTACATAGTGCCTAAAGAGGGTGTAGGAGTCAACTAAAACATAAACAATAATAGTAATTCAACTGGATAGTGCCTGTAGCCACACTGTCTACGACCAAATTGCTCCAAACCACTTGTTAGCCCCTTTCCTAAAGAGTTCATTTGAAAATACAATTAGCATTAAGAACCTATGATAAGGAGACAATAAAACTGGTTCTTCATACCATATTTTTAGAGAGAGGTTTGAAATGACGCTAGGTTGATTAAACCACCAAGCCTCTTTGCACTACCAAGACTTTAAATCATCAACCTTGCAATAGAGGAACCACACAGGAGCTTGAAAGCCATATTATAAATACAGGGTTAGATGAAATTACCTCATAACCCTATGTAATCGGCTAAGTGGGAAATCTCCAAGGGCCCAGCTATGTCACACGAGCATCAACATAAGAATTATATAGTGCAAAAGCATGATAACAATACAATAGTGGAATTAGTTCTATGGGACAATAAAGAAGAGAGAAACCTTAACCAATTCTAGACTCGATGACCCTCCAACCCTCTTTACACCATCAAGATATTGAATTGCTAGGATGATACCCCCGTGCAACCTGCAAAGGAAATAATCTCTAAGAGTCCAGTAGAGTCACACATGGATTAGGAAAAATATGGAAAGGCCACCCATGTACGAGGAGAGGAATCCCAGATAGGGAAGAACCTAAGAACTCACTAGAAATGTAGTGCACATAAGATGAGGGGGAGATAGAATGTTATCTCTTTCGACTATCTTCCAAAAACCTGACCGCAAGTCAATGAGAAGCCACCTAGAAAACCCATGCAACAATTATTTGCTATACAAGGAAAAGGAACACCACTACAACTGGAATGAAAATGGGAAAAAAACCATCGAAGGTAGGAATTAGGGCCTAAAATAAGTAATAACACACAAAAAATAAAATTGGGTAGAGATATGCACCAAAAGCTAGGGAATAAATAGAAACAACCCCTGCATCCATCCAAGCTCATAGTTTTCTCTGAGACCTATGCAATTCACTACAATTAATCCGTGGATTCAAGAGATGGTGTGCCAAATATAACCATTTCTATCCGTTAAACTACATCCCTCTCCATACCTACACTTGGAGTCCCCTGTCGAGCTTGAGGCCATTAAATTGAAACACCATGGGAATCACACACTTCTCATACTTGAGTTATTCACTCAATAAATGAGGTATTTTCATCGATTGCAATCGAGGGGTGAGCTTAATGGCCACATAGGCCAACATTAACTCAAGTTAAGGGGCATGTGGCCATTTCCTCCTAAATTATCACCAGGTGGGGTGGTGCCAACTCGCCCCCATCTCCCCTCCCCCTGCTCCTTTTGCATGAAAGAGTTACCCGTTTGGGGGAACACGATGAATATATTAAAAACAAATCTTTTCTAAAAATAAACTATTAAATATACTATAATATACTCAAATAATTTCCTTTTGGAATGGCTTTGTTATCTTAGGTTCGATAGCTTAATGGTAGAATCCATTAAAAAATTACCTTATATTCTTCAACATAAGAATGAAACTTATGTAGGAATTTATGCAAAGAGGTATGGTAGTGCTTTTTCAGTAAATGAGCTAGGTTTTTTTGTAGGGCTTGAATCTACTATTGTAGAAAAGTAATTTCCTTTGCATCATTGCTGCGTTAGTTTGGCACTGAACCCATTTGGTGTGGCGTGAGGGAAACCATGGAAATCACCTCAGGAGTTAGGGGGGGGGTCTCCTTCAATAATGTGGTCACATGGTATGGAGGTTTTTGTTCAATCCATAAAATGAAAGAACAACATCTATAGGCTACGAGCCCAAGTCATACAAGAAAAGAAAAGATGACCCCCCACTAGGGGTGAATTGGAAAAATTGTATGCAAGGGATATGCCTCCCTAATCCAATCAAGGAATTGGAATATGAATTCAAATTGGAAAAAATTGAGAGCTACATCTAGCATATGAAGGATCACGCCTTAATATGCAAGTTCACTAGCATTTGGATAACAGAGAGAGAAATGGTTAGATGGAACCAAGAAAATGATTGCTAAAGGGAGACATTGGTCTTGAGTTGGGAGAAAAGGGTTTCTTTACAATGATTTTGTAAATCTGGAAGATGAAAACAAGGTATTTGAGAATGACTCATATTTTTTCAATAATGTAAGGTTATGCATGAAATTATGGTAAGAAAGGTACAACCTAGAAAAGGATAAATTCTTGACAATCATAATTTGGGTTCACCTATTTTCTTTGCCAAACCAACTTTGGGAGAAGAAAATATAGAAGGTATTGGAAACACAATCAAACATTTTGTGAAAGTATCCAAAGTGACCAAGTGAGGACACTACACCTCATATGCAAGGATATGCATGTATATGAATATCTCCCACCCATTGTCAAAATCGATCGAAA
This sequence comes from Pinus taeda, assembly GCA_000404065.3. Taxonomy (NCBI): domain Eukaryota; kingdom Viridiplantae; phylum Streptophyta; class Pinopsida; order Pinales; family Pinaceae; genus Pinus; species Pinus taeda. Next base: position 77,399 of record APFE030114307.1, on the reverse strand, counting down.
TCTCCTACCATGTGATGAAGTTTGGAAAAAGTGTTTAGATTATGAGCATGTATCGCTCATATGCCATAGGTGCCATGAGTATGGCCATATATTAAGGTATTATCCCCTAAATATCTCAGAGGCAGCAAAAAATAGCATAAATTGGATCATGAGGGTTTTCAAAAATTCCAACCTTGTTGGAAAACTGTCAAGTTTAATATGCGACGACACAAGAGGAGCCCCTTCAGTATAAAAATCATTATGAGGCAATGGATAGAGAAGAGAAGGAAATCCTAGAATATATACATTCTCAAGAAATGAATTAAGAGAAGGGAAATGTAAAACCAAAGGTGGAGGCTCCTAAGAGAAAAGTTCTAGATGAATCCACAAAGAATGTACCAATAGAGGAAATTGATATGCCAAACATACAGGGAACAAGGAATGCTAATGGAATGGAGGACATGGATATGGATGAAATCATACTCCTAGACATCATTGAAGAATTGATAGGTAAGGACCCAGAAAGATACCATATCAACAAAAAAAGTTGTTCACTTGTACGTTCTACTAGATGATTTTGGGCATCTTTTGGAGTATGCAAATATGTGTACGATTTTCTGGTGTTAACAGTTGCCCCCTGATGTATGAGGTTAGGAGAAAAAGTATAGATGAAATACCTCGCATTTTCTTTTTTGACTGAGAATCTGATCAACTTCTTGATAGAGAGAATAACTTGTTGCAGAGATGAGTAGGGAAAAAACCATTACAAAGGACCAAATATAACCATGCTCTAAAAAGAAATGCTCATACGAGGCGGGTATGTCCCATGCTTGTTATGATGACTAGTGAGTATTTATTACAATCAGGCAGGAAGTATTCTTTCCAAGTCAGTGTTGGAGTGGCTAACATGCTGATGGTTGATGATGATAACTGATGATGATGAGAGTTTTCATACAAAATACAAATTATCAACAAGATAAGACATTTACATGTACAGAAAATCCATCAAATGAGCAACATACACATATTGCCATAGGTAATTTTACGTGGAAACCCAAAGGGAAAAAACCAACAATCTATTTGTTATTATGATTTAAATAAAAAACCTACTTAATTACATCAATTTGTTTGTGGGCATCCACTCACAAGAGGCACTGACCCCCTTAAGATAGCAAGCACCTACTTTCCAAGAGGCACTAACCTCTTATGAATGCAGGCCACCACGTGCTCTAGTCACTGTTCTACCTTTCATAGAATTTTCAAATTGAAAACATGGGAAATTACATATACAAATAAATACAAATATGATTCATTGCAATATCATGCTTCTGCTCTTGTCCCTCTGCACCTCCACAGGAACTCTCAGCCTCACAAAACGACACTGGCCCACTCTGCCCCTTTTCTATAAACTGTGCTCGTTGCTGCTACTTCAGTTGTTAATCAAAATCTCTAGAATTCTCTATCTTAGTTCATCACTTGGGCCATTTTCTCAATATTTTCATGCTCCACTCCACTCTCTTTAGCTCACAAAAAAATATTGTATCCCTTCTTTGCTCAACTGTGCTCATGTGTTTTGTTCCTCGACTACATAGTGGTCAATGTTGCCTCTGTTATCTTCCATACTACCCAAGTGTACTTCTGTTCTCAGACATGGAAGTTGAATTAATTCAAGGGGTGGGAAATTGAGCATTCTTCAATACTAAGAATTAAATCTCAGTCAAATTGCAGACTCAAGGTGTTCTTCCATTAAACTCTGTTTGTAAAGCCATCATGGCTCTCCATTCCATTATTGCATCTGATGTGGCCATTGCTCCTAAATTAACACTAGGAATGTGCTCCTGAGAATTTATTCATACTGAGAATTAATTGTCAGTCAATTTTCACACTACAACCAGGATATTCATTCTTATTAATGACTCACAGAGCTTGATAGGTACTTCAGCATGGATTCTCTGTTCTTCATTTAATTCAAGACAGGCCCAACACTCTTCCCTATGAATAGTGGTCCTCGTCACCTGAACAAATGATCATTGAAAATTGTTATTTATTCCAATGACCAACTCCTCTGCACTCATTTACTCTTCAACTGCCAACTCATCTAACCTTCAATACTCCCTTGTGCTACTATATCAGATATTTTACACCACAGTGCAATTTCGAAGCCAAAACATCTCATAATTGTATTAAGAATATGTTACAATATTACGATATTGAGATTGGCCTTTAACCCCTTTTGCTTAGCCGCTTATCACATCTCCACCATAGGACCGCTGCCTGTGACCTCCGTTATAACACTTAGGTGCTAAGTCATTTAGCATCCTTTCGGGGGCCTTTGTCCTCATGTTATTGCTCTACACCCTTGGTTTTCTAGGCTCTATGACCAAGTGACAACAAAACAAAAGCTCTAGATATCGTAAATTTCTCTAAATTTCATTTAAAGTGCAATTATGAAATCTCTAACCTTCAATATGCTCCATAAAACTTAGGTGTTAAGCCTCGCTCTACACCCTTGGTTCTATTAGTTTACTCGACCAAGCGACAATGCATTGGAGCCCCTTTCATCGTAATTTTTTCAAATATCATTTGCACAAGAGTTACATGATCTCCGACTTTCGATATATCGACCTACGATTTGACATCATGCTAATGTCATCATCTCCACATGAGGCCTCCTTAGTGGTGACACGTGTCACATGGATTTTCCCTATTAGGCCACCCAAAATGTTGAATCTAATTGCCACATGTCCTTCATACAACCACATCATGCTGACATCATCTGCCACTATCAACTCCTCAGGGCCAGTCACTTGCTGCCATGTGTCCTATAGGAGGAGAGAGAAAGGGTCCTTGGTTCTTTGGTTGTGCAATGAATTTCATTTGTAATTCCTATTCCTCGCAACCCTTGACACTTTCATAATAAATTATTAAGAACTTACTAGATTATGATCTCCAAAATTCCAAAATTCACCTTCTCCGAGGTTCTGATATTGGTTCCTGATGTTTTACCTTCTTCGATATTTCGATTTTTCCTGCTGCCCTAGTTTTGAGGTCTCGAAATTTGGCCCTACTGCCTTAGTATTGGATTGGAACTTTCTTAAAAGGGAACTACATTGAGGTTATGAAGTTCTGGGTTCCCAAGGTTCTGAGCCATCTGAAGTTCTGAGGTTCTGCCACTATCTCCGCCGAGTTTGGCATTGCTGCCAACTTTGGCTATATGCCAAGAGTCCTCTAATCACCTTTTAGCTCTGCTTTCATGGACTTATGTCACCAGAATTTGACTGGGAATAACTCTTGATCTAAGAGGCCATTTGCAGACTTCCACATACCACTGGAAAGATCTTTCAGACAAATTTTCAGGGGAAAAGGTATGATGTAGTCTTTGAGCCCATTTTCTACCCAAAAATGGATGAAAAATCTCTTCCATTGAATTTTACTCAATTCTAGTCCAGTTGACATCAATGCCAACATACCAAGTGTCACCAATCAATCATATAATGTTAATTGTCCAACAATATTCCCCTTTGGAATTGATGGAAATAACATAAGCTCCCCCTAGAACTAGGCATGGTATTCTTCATTTTTTTTCTTCTTCAATGCAACAATAATCTTATCCCCTTTGGCATCAAGGGAAAAGGATGCTCTTGAAAACTCCCCCTAAACCACTAAAACCTACTCTTCAATTGATCCCACATGCTGAGTAACTGTCAATGCCTATTATAATTGAGTCATTTGGGAGGAGGAGACACAAATCCTATCTGTTGCATGAGATATTCAAATGGTTCTCTTTCCAGTGGCTTAGTAAAGTTATATGCAAGTTGGTCTTTATTTGACACATATTCATGTTGAACAACATTAGATGCAACCTGCGCTCTTAAGAAATGTAACTTGATAGGGACGTGCTTGGTATTTGAGTGCATGACATGATTCTTAGAGCTACTGATGGCACTCGTAATATCACACATGATTGGAATGGGATTAGTCAAATCTACCTTAAAGTCATTTCAAGGTTTGATTCATCCATAGAATTTGCAATAAACAAGTGGCAGTTGAATATACTCTACTTCAATAGTTAATAAAGAAATGGAGTTTTGTTTCTTGCTCACCTAGGACACTAAGTAGTTTCCCAAAAGGAATGCTGCACCAAAGGTTCTCTTCTTGTCATTAATAATGTCTGCCTAATCAACATCAGTAAAGGCCTTCAACTGAAACTCTCTTCTTTTAACATACCATAGTCCATAATCAACTGTTTCTTGAAGATATTTGAAAATCCTTTTGACACCGATGACATGAATTTCATGAGGGAAAGCTTGAAATCTGGCCACAAGACCCACTGCTTGCATGATTTATGGTCTCAAAGTTGTGGGATACAACAAGCTTCATATCATTGATCTGTACTTAGTCTAATTTACTATCAGTGTCTCATATTCTTTTCATAATTTGTAGCTTTTAACCATAGGAGTGCTAGTTGGCTTACAATATTCCAGCCAAAACATCTTCAGATTTTCTTGTAGATACTTGGACTGGGAGATAAATACCCCATTTTTTGACTGAGAAATTTGCATTCCTGAGAAGAAGGACAATTCTCTGATCATGGAAATCTTGAATTATATCTGCATACAATTTGCAAATTGATGTCGCAATTGTTCCAGATCACTACTAAAGATTATGTCATCCACATACACAACTATAATTAGTAGATGACCATCTTCAAGATTTATGTATATCTTGTTGTCTACAATAATTTTCTTAAAACCTTTTTGCTGAAGGTATCGATCCAGTCTTGCATACCAGGCTCTAGGAGACTATTTGAGTCCATATAAGGCCTTTTTTGGTTTGCACAGAAATCCTTCATTTTCAGTGAGCATGAACCTTTCTCACCGCTCAATATAAAATTCCTCTTATAGATCTCCATTGAGAAATACCGAATTGACATCCATCTGATATACCTTGATGTTTTATGACTGGAAAAGGAAAGAAACATTGTGATAACTTCCAGTCTAGCTACTGATTTAAAGGTTTCCTCAAAATCTATTCCTTCTATCTGGGCATACCCCTTGCAAACTAATCGAGCCTTGTTCCCAATTACTAGACCTTGATCATCTTTTTGTATTGGAACAAGCTCCCAAGTGCCATTCTTCTCAATTTGGTCAAGTTATTCATTCATAACTCTCACCTAGAACTTGTGCTCACTTTCCTGGAAGAGAATTTTAGGCTCAACCTGAGATAGCAGAGCAAGATTTACACAAATTAAACTTCCAACAAATTTCCTCCTAGTCTGAACACCAAGTCTTTGATCTCTAAGAATTTGACTCTCAAGGTGTTATTTATATACATACTTGGAAGGTGTTTTGGGCCTTGGAGTTGTGATCATTTCCACGACTTCATAATCTGAATCTATTTCATCTTGATCTGAGGGCTTGCTGTCTGAACTCTCTTCTCCATATGAGTTCATGTTTCAATTGGAGGAATCAAGTTGTGAAGTTATTTCATCTACTACTACATCAATGTAATCCTCAACCCTCTTTGTCTATTTGTTGTAACACTTATATACCTTACTTCGAGTAGAGTACCCAAGTAATATACCCTCATCAGTGTGTGAATCAAATTTTCCAGGATTTTTATCATTTCTTTTGACAAAGCATTTGCTCCCAGACGCCTTGTAGTGTTTAACTAACGTAGTTCTTCCCTTCCACAACTCATAGGGAGTTTTATCACTATTAGGTCTGAGTTGTGTTTTGTTTGATAGGTACATTGCTACTTGTTTCGCTTCTCCCCAAAATATGTGAGGTACATCTGCTTCATCCATCATAGCTCTAGCCATTTCCTGGATTGTTCTATTCTTTCTCTCAATTACTCCACTTTTTGTGGAGTTCTAGCCAGAGAATATTGCCTCCTTATGCCATGCTCTTCACAGAATTATTCAAATTCCCTTGAAGTGTATTCTCCTCCTCTATTTGATCTTAAGAATTTTATCTTGAGATATTTCTCATTTTCTACTTGAGATTTTTTTTTTAAAATGTTTAAAAACTTCTGATTTTTCCTTTAAGAGGAAGATCCAAGAAGCCTTGTTAAAATCATCAATAAGAAGCATAAAACACCTTTCTCCTCTTGGGATTTTTGCTCTAGTTGGGCCACAAATATCCATGTGAATTATCTCTAGTGGTCTAGATGAAGATAACTCTTTTTTCTTGAAATGAGTCCTAGACTTCTTACCAAATTGACATGACTTGCAGATTGAATTATTAAGCCTTGATAGTATCGGAAAACCTCTCACAACTCCCACCTTGTTGACTCTTATGAGACTGTCAAAATTTGTATGACTAGGTCTCCTGTGCCATAACCGGGCTTCACTTGACTTGCTCAAATAGCAACTTACTATGGAGTCATCAAACACATATACATGATAGTGAGTTCTCACTGATTTTCCCACCAACTTTCCATTTTCTTCATTTTGGATCTCACAGTCCTTATATTGAAAGGTCACATTAAGGCCATTATCACACATTTGACTTACACTAAGAAAATTGTTCTTAAGACCTTCTACATACAACACATTTTGGGCTTTAGTCTTTTCATCAAGACTGACTATGCCCTTACCCTTAATTCTTGATGGGGCATTGTTGCTGAAAGTGAGATTTTTCCCTCTATCCTTTTCTTTTAGAAATAGAAATTTTCTCTTATCCTAGGTCATATTCTTGGAGCAACCACTATCCATGTACCATATTTTTTCTTGATTATGTGTTGCTAGAGCAAGTCCACATTCCATGCTCTTTCCACATTTTCGTTTCCAATTCTCTTTATCTTTTTGAAAGGCTGGATGCCAAGGGTTATAAGACTTAGATGAGTACTCAAAAATATTTCTGCACTCACTTTCCTTGTGCCCAAAATTATTACATTTTAAATATTCAACATCATTCATTAGGGGAGAGAAGGCATTTCAATTTCTAAGAGTATATTTTTTAGATCTAAAATTCTAATACTTATTGTATTTGAAATTTTCATCTCTTTCAACTTTGATCCTTCTACAATTAAAAACCTTATGTCCAAAGATGTGACATTTATAACAATGACCATAAAATAAGTGAGAGTACTTGAAGTTATAAGGTTCATGAGTTTGTGCATGAAGGTACCTCAGTTGTCTGGCCGTTTGATTCATTCTTCATTGGTGTGGTTCCTTGGGGTAGATGGAGTTATTATTCCAGTGATGAGATCCTCTCTGAATTGCTCCCTTTTTCTCTTCATTGATTCTTTCTTGATACATATTTTCATACCTCTGAGGTTCCTCAAATCCTACGGACTTGAAGTTCATATTTCCCATAAAATATTCCTTTGTTCTGGAGTATCCCAGGCCTATCTTATTTCCTAAAGACCTTTGACTGCTTAGAATCTAATCTAGCTTTCTTGTTCCTTCTACAAATTTTTCATTTATGCCTTTCTTGGTCTTCATCTTTTCAAGATCCATTCTCAAAGAGATGACCTCTTCCTCGAGACTCTGACAGTTCTCTTCCCATTCATGGATCAAATCTTAAAGAACTTCTTCATTTCGTTTAGCTTCTTCTAATTTGACTTTCTAGGACATAATTTCATCTTTGCATGTTTTTGAGATCGTTTCCTTCTTTACCTTGAACAACTCCTATTTTAAATGCTTGTTGTCTTCTTATATTTTCTCACATGTTCCCTTTTTTTCTTCTAGTAGAATGGCTAAACTATATTTTCTTTCAATGGCTTCTTCAAGTTTTTGTTTTGGATAAACAAACTTCTCATTGTCGGAGTTGTACATACCTTCTTCAATGTGTTTTAGTTGTGTGTTCTTTCTCCTTTCCTTCTTTAACTCATCAAGAACACTGATAAGTTTCCATTCAAAGTCCACTACTCCTACTTCTTCTTCTTCCTCTTCACAGTTAGTAATATTTTGTTTCTTGGCATCTGTTCCGGATGCCATAAGTAAATACTTATCTAAATCATCTTCTTAAGAGTTTTCATTTTGTGACTCTAGTGTTGAACTATCCTCTTTGGAGTAGATCCTCTTTTTCTTATAGAACTTCTCTTTTTGATGTTTCTGAGATTTGTTTCTGAATTTTTGATCATCTTCCTTTTCTATCCTTTCTTTGTAAGGACACTTGGACAAAAAATGTCCAACTCTCCCACTATCAAAGAATTTAAAGGGAAACTTCCTTTTATATTTTCTTGAGCCACGCTTCAATTTCCTGGAAAATTAATCCAGCTCATGATCAGATTCAGAACTAGAGAAATCTTAATGATCCTTATGCTCCTTGGCCTTCTTGGATACTTTGAATGCTACCTCCTTGGGTTTAGACTCTTCTCTTGCTACTCTCATCTCATAGGATGTGAGAGTAGCAAGCATTTGGTCCCTCTTAAGATTCTTTAAATGATCTATTTATTCAATATCCGAGACTTTGGCATTAAATTTCATGGGTAGGGATATTAAGACCTTTTGAAAAATCATATATTCCTTGACTTCTTCACCAAGTCCTCTAATAATATTGGTTACTTCATCAACTATGAGGAAGTATTCTGCTGTGCTTTCTTCTTCACTCATTTTTAAGCTTTCAACCTCATTCTAAAGGTTTGAAGTTTGACCTGCTTGAATTTGTCATCTCCTTCATGAATATGATTGACCTTCACCTAGACTTCCTTGGAAAGCTTACAATGCACAACCTCTATGAGTTCAGATTGATTAATGCCAAAGGTAATGAAATTCTTGGCTTTAGCATTATTTCCGTACAATTTTTTACCATCTGCATCAGTGGGAGGGAGATTTGGGACATCAAAATCTACTAGTACATAGCTCCAAACATCTACTCCTAGAGACATAATATAGGCTTCCATCCTAACTTTCTAGAAGGCATAGTTTGTTGCATCAAAGAATAATATCTTGCTTGAGTAAGAATCTTGACTCTCTTGCCTAGACATAATTCCTTATGGATCTACCTTCCAGTGGTTAGACTGTTCCTGAAGGAACTTGTCTCTAATACCAATTCTTGGAATAACGAATTACTGAAAGAGGGGGGTGGGTGAATCAACAATACTGATTTTTTTTTCAAATTTTAAGTATATGTCTTTAACACTTTTCACTACGATCAATTACTTGTGAGATATTTCATACACAATACAAATAATAAGCAAGATAGGGCATTCACATGTACATACAATCCATTACATGAGAAACTTAAAAATATTGACACAGGTATTTTTACATGGAAACCCAAAGGAAGAGAACCACCAATCTGTTTGTTATTATGATGTAAATTAAACACCTACTTAATTACATCAATTTATTTGTGAGCAACCACTCATAGTTTGTACCACCCCCATTAATATAGAAAGAACCATCTTGCCAAGAGGAACCAACCTTTTATGAATGTAGGTGTTGGGGCAAAGTGATTTCCTGTCATTTAATTTGTCAACCCGGGGGTTTCATAAACTTGTGAAGCATGCGTGCACTGTATGTGCTAAAATTTTTCTTTCAGTTTAGATCAATCTAACTAAAAAATAATAAAAACAAATTCATCTAATCTATGAAATCAAATAATGAAAATGAAATTCAACTAACCTGTAAAATAAAAAACAACTAATGTATGCTTAGTTACTCCAACATTCAATTATGAAGTGTTACCATCTTGAGATGATGTGTAAGCAACTATTCATAATTTAACTTCTAATGTCCTAGAAAAGCAAGTAAAGTGTGCAGAAAATAACTTAGTAATTGCATGTATCAAATATTCAACCATTCAATATTGAAATATGATTAGATCAATTTCTTAGAATGATATTTAGGAATATCAGTTAATGCAATTAAATGAGGATCTTAAAAGCAAATATAAAAGCATGAAAAAGTAAAGCTCAATGATTGCATAGGTTGAACATTCAATCACCCAATTTGAAGTCACCTTCTTGGCTTGATCCTTTATTCAATTATACAATGAATTGATGGTCTAATCTAAGAAAGTAAATAATAGAACATGAAAGGAAAATAAATAACTATGAGCCCTTGACTCAAACTTAATCCAATTAGAAAATACATAAATCTTCCCTATTGAAATGTTTTTAGAAAAGCAAAGATTACACATTCATTCTAAAACTAATACTAAGAAAGCAAATAAACTTTAATCTATAAAAACAATTAAATCTCACAATCATTATATGACCATTCCAATGGTGTATGAGGATGACAAGTGTAGAAGCTCCATATGCAAGCAAAACTAAATCTTCAAATCTCCAAGTATAAGCTCCAAATTCTCTATTAAAAACATGAGAATTTCTCCAACTTTACACATGCCTTTCAAAGAAGAAGGCTCTCCTATTTATACAAAAACATAAGAAGCTACCCTATTTAATGAAGATCCACTGAAATCTCATATAGTTACAACCAAATGGCTCATAATGAGACACATATCCCCTGAGTGTCTCATAGAGTTCTAATCCAAAGAAATGATGAGACAACTCATAGAGTTACAATCCAAATAGGACACATATCCTTCTTTCACCTTTATCTAAATCTCCTTTGAAGGGAATTCGAATTTGAGCATTGGAGGCCACATAAGGGTGGCTTGGAAGCTTCCAAATGACCTAGACATGTCATAAAACTCAAGCCACATATATAGATACATGAAACCATGTTAATTTTCTAGTTTTTAGTCATAAATTCACTTTAAACACATAAAATAAATAACTTTGGTAAATAAGGATCCTAACCCATATATTTAAGAAAATGGTGGCTAATGAAAGATTATATGGTTATGGAGTTGCGACATGTGAGTGAAATGGTGGCGATAAATGTGAAAGTGGATGTCATTTTAAAGACATTTTGGAGGTCCAACATACCCCCCAACTAGAGTAATTGCATGTCCTCATGCAAATATTGCATTAATTCCTTTGATTTGTTGGCAACGTATTTGCTTTTGAATGAGCTTGGCTTATATCATATGTCCTTAAACTTTGCATTTGACAATTTTATTTATTTTTGCAAAATATTCCTTTTCATACATTGAAATGCAACATGTTTGGTTGGTTCTTGTGTTTCAACCAAATTCTAATTGGTATTGGTTCTTGTGTTTCAATACCTTGTTTCTTTTTATTGCAACAAGATTCGTTGAACATATTTAAGAATGCATATTTAAAATCAGCCATATAGTGTGCTCATAATTTAGGCATTATTTGCAAATCATACAACTTTTTAAACTATAATGCAATCACAATTGATTAAGACAAGTATGTTAGGATGAAATGAAAACGTGTGATGGTGTATGATATATGAATATGAAATGATGTCCCTTCCCCCCAACTAAAGATATGACAATGTCAAAGAGGAAGTGAGGAATTTCCCAAAGTTACAATTTTAGTATTTTAAGGAATTGCATGGCTAAAAATTAGAAAACCACATACCTTCACTTACCTTTAATGTGCATGAGTTATGGAAATTGAAGAGTGTGGCTGCTTCTGGATCATGGAATGAAATGTAGAATTCATTTGCTTCTTGGTTGCATAAATCGTGGATGAGGTTGTGAAGTGGATTCTTTATTTCTGCTACTAAATCCACTGTATCTGCAGCAAAATGCTGAAATGATATAGTCTTCAATCGCTATAAAAACGATGGTACAACTCTAGTCATGTGAATAAATGTGTCGGTGTCGAGCATGAAGAGAGGTCATTGAATTACTGACCATTGATGAATGTCATTAACTAATGCGAGGCAAACTCACCATTAATGTTAATGAGTGCCAAGGTACCTAAGTACATCTTGCAAAGGGTGAATAAATGAGTTGATGTCAAGCCCCTTGCAAGATCCAACGATCAAGGAACATTGATGTATTCCCATGATTGTTGGCGAGAGAGCCTGTCATTAAGGCATACAAGCCTCAAGGTACTAATGAGGACTCTAGCTCTGAACCTAGATAATGTGTTGATGTCAATAGGCCAAGGCTTGTTAGAAGGAAGGCCTTAAGGAATCCTCCATCATCTAATGTGAGCACGAAACAATGATTTTGAAGGACTATGAATGGAAAATTTTTGCAATGGATCAAGGTTTATTTAACGGAAAGGAAAATGACAAGTGAATGGAAAGTAAAAGGACAAATCAACATGTAAGCGAGCTGAATTTCTTTATGAAAATGGGTTATAAGTTAGTGAGAGTAAGACAGGAAAATATAGTTTCTATGGAAAAAATGAGCAGTGAATGAAAATGAGATGAGAATTTTATTGACTGACTAAGTGAAATGCAATGCGACTGCAAAGGAAATGAGATGAAGGTTTTATTTACTGAAGGAGTATGGATAAAATGGAAACAATGGCATTTGAAAGGCTTGCAACTGATAGATCCAATATGCATTAGCATGTGCTCATGCATTGAAGTTTCATCTCTGTTGCTGCTCTCATCATTTTTTTGTGAAATAAATGTGGTCTTTGAGAGACACTATTTGCCTATGGTCATCTGTTCTTCCTCCTAGAACCTACAAAATCTAGTACTTCTTCTCCAATGTATTGTAAGGTTATCAAAATAGAGAGGTGATCAATTTCTCTATTAATGACATTTACATAAAAAAAGAATCGGTACTATTAAACAAGTTCATGAAAGAAAACCAAAAGACTTTATACCTGTGTCGAAAGTAGTGCCTCAAGTTACTTATTGTTTCTTTTCAAAAATTTCTTCATTCTTTACTATTTCAAAATTTGATAATAGCTTCCTCATTTTGTATATATTGTCAAGATCTTTCCAATGACGCTTGAATCATCAAATTTTGATGTTGTATGAGAAAGTTAGACTGTTTTGAAATTTTTATGAAACAATGAAAATTGTCATGTAAAATGTGGCATGGGAACATGATGCTACAGTGAAAGATGATGTAAACAGGTGAAATGGCATGTTGATCATGAATTTCTGGTTAGAATGCATTGTTTAACAAATAAATCATTGAGTTAAATGCATAGCTGTAGAATTGTTTTCCAATTGTAGAATTGTCGATTAGCTGTAAAATCGCTGTTTA
>APFE030114307.1:7440-60986 GCA_000404065.3 Pinus taeda | reverse complement strand
AAACCATGTTAATTTCCTAGTTTTTAATCATAAATTCACTTTAAACACATAAAATAAATAACTTTGGTAAATAAGGATCCTAACCCATATATTTAAGAAAATGGTGGCTAATGAAAAATTATATGGTTATGGAGTTGTGACATGTGAGCGAAATGGTGGCGATAAAGGTGAAAGTGGATGTCATTTTAAAAACATTTTTGAGGCCTAATAGTAGGCCACCACCTATTTTAGCCAATGTTATACCTTTCATACAATTTTCAAACTAAAAATAGGGGCAATACATATACAGAGAAATACAAATTTGGTTCATTGCAGTATCATGCTTCTTCTCTTAGCCCTTTTCACTTCCACTAGAACTCTTGGCCTCACACAACAACAACAGCCCACTCTACCCCTTTTCTCTAAACTGTGCTCCTTGCTACTCCTTCAGCTCTTAATCCCAACTCTCTGCAACACTCTTCCTTAGTTCATCACTTGGTCCATTTTCTCAACTTTTGCATGCTCCACTCCACTCTGTTTAGCTCACACAACAATATTGTATCCCTGCTTTGCTCAACTGTGCTCCCGTATTTTGTTACTCTGCTTCACAATAGTCAATTCTGCCTATGTTGTACTCCATACTACCCAAGTCTACTTCTGTTCTCAGACATGGAAGTTGAATTAATTCAAGGGGTGGGCAACTAAGTGTTCGTCTATACTAAGAATTAAATCTCAGTCAAACTTCAAAATCAAGGTGTTCTTCCATTAAACACTTCTCGTACACTCATCATGGCTCTCCATTCCTCTATTGCGTCTGAATTGGCCATTGCTCCTAAATTAGCACTGGGAATGGGTTTCCAAGCATTTCTCCATATTGAGAATTAATTCTCAATCAAACTACATACTACAAACATGATCTCCATTTTAATTAATGGTTGGCATAGCTTGACAAGTACTTTAGCATGTCTTCTCTGTTCTTCATTTAATTCACGATAGGCCCAAAAATCTTCCCAATGAATCATGGTCCTCGTCACCTTGACCCAATGATCTTTGACAACTGCTATTTATTCCAACGACCAAATACTTTGCACTCATTTACTTTTCTACTGCCGACTCATCCAACCTTCAATACTCCTATGTGCTGCTAAATAAGAGTTTTTACGCCACAGTGCAATTTCAGAGCCCAAACATCTCATAACTTTGTTAAGAAGATAATACGATATTACAATATTCTGATTGGCCTTTAACCCCTTTTTCTTAGCTCCTTATTGTATATCCACCATAGGACTGTTGCCTGTGACTATTGGTATAACTCTCAGGTGCTAATTCCTTTAGCATCATGTCGAGGGCCTTTATCCTCATGTTATTTCTATGTGCCCTTGGTTTTCTAGGCTCCACGACCAATTGGCAACAACATCGAAAGATACAATTATCGTAACTTTCTCCAAAATTCATTTAAAGTGGAGTTCCAAAATCTCCAACCTTTGATATGCTCCATAACACTTAGGTGCTAAGCCTCGCTTTATGCCCTTGGTTTTACTAATTTCATCGACTAAGCGCAAACACATCAGAGTGCCTTTCATCATAACTTTTTCAAATATCATTTGCACAAGAGTTATGAGATCTCCAACTTCCGATATACCAACCTCCAAGATGATGTCATGCTAATGTCATCATCTCCACATGGAACCTCCTTAGTGGTGACACTTGTCACATGAATTTCCCTATTAGGCCATTTGCAATGCTAAATCTGATTGTCACGTGTCATCCATACAACCACATCATGCTGACATCATCTGCCATTGTCAACTCCTTAGGGCCAATCATCTGTTGTCATGTGTCACTTTCAAAATAAATCAGTTACTAAGAACTTACGAGGTTCCAATCTCTAAAATATTGAAATTCACCTGCTCGGAGGTTCTAATATGTTTCCTATTGAGTCCTTGTGATATTGGGTCTCGATGTTCTGCCTACTCCGATATTCCGATTTGCCCTGCTGCCCTGCTTCTGAGGTCTTGAAATTTGGGGTCCAAATTTGGCCCTACTGCCTTGGTATCAGATCAAAACTTTCTTAAAAGGGAATTACATTGAGGTTACAAAGTTTCTAGGTCCAGAGGTTCTAAGCCATTTGAAGTTATGAGGTTCTGCCACCATCTCGGTTGAGTTTGGCATTGCTGCCAACTTTGGCTATACCCAAGACTCCTCTAATCACCTTTTAGCTCTTATTTCATGGAATTATGTCACTAGACTTTGATTGGGACTAATTCATGATCCAATAGGCCGTTTGCAAACTTCCATGTGCTATTGGAACTCTATTGAAGAGTACTTTCCAGTGGAAAAGATCCAATGTAATATTTGAGCCCATTTGCTACCTGAAAATGGATGCAAACTCTCTGCCATTAAATTTTCCTCAATGCTAGTCCAGTTGACATAAATGCTAAAATACCAAGTGCCACCAATTAATCAGACAATGTCAATTGTTCAGAAATGATGTTAGGATATACAAATTTTTGTAGGAAGCCTATCATGCTAATTGACGAATGATACCTAATTTGTCAATGACTACCTGGGTCTTGATTCTGGTAGGAAGTTACTGACGTACTTGCAACCTCAATGAAAAATACCCTAAATGAAAACACTTAATGAAAACCTATATAAACTAAAATATGTTGAACAAGATGAATCAAAAAAAAGAGAAGATGCACTTGGAGTGGTACTCTGAGCATGCAGCGGGCCCAAAAATGAGTTTGGCGTTGAAATGGAATGGAGGGTACCATGATGAAGATGATGTGGTCCTGGTCCTTGTGTCTCTATTAGGAGATCAATGATGAAATCGGTGAGGATGAGGGCCTTATTTCTCTTGGGGGAGGCAAACTGGAGATCAAATTCTTGTAGAATAACAACCCATCAAGCATATTTGTGGTTCATCATACGACAAGTGAGAAAGTATCGCATAGGTTTTATATTTTCTACTACTGTGGTGGTCCGTAAGATTATGTAATGTCAAAGATTTTGTACAAAGTGTATGAGGGCCAAGGCTGTATTTTCGACTAGCTCATACTTCAATGCAGACCCAGAGAGGTTCTTACTGATGTAATGCAATGCATGTTCTCTATTATCAGGTCCTTGTTGGACCAATACCCCAACAATGGCTACTTCAGATGTTGAGAGGTATAGGGTATAGTCCTTGTTGTGGTTAGGAGGGCTAATCAAAGGTGCCTAGGATAATGCATCTTTTAGGGATTCAAATGAGTTTTATGCCTCTTGATCCCAGTGGAAAGGGTTATCATGATGAAGGAAGTGCAAGAAGCTATGTGCACAAGTGGCATAGTCAGGAACAAAGTGATGCAAGAAGTTGAACTTACCTTGCAAGCTTTGGAGTTGCTTTAAAGTTTTTGGAGGTGATATTTCCTTGATGGCCTGAAATTTGAGAGAGTTGACTCTAATACCTTCTTGGGAAGCAATGAATCCCATTAGTCATCCCACAATAATGAAAAATACACACTTGAGAGGGTTCAAGTGTAGGTTATACTGTTTCCATCTTTGAAACACCAAGCAAAGGTCCTCCAAATGGCCATCACATTGGTTGGATCATATAGTTAGGTCGTCCAAATAGGTGAGAATGAGATGAGCCAGATCATGGAAGATATAATTCATGGCTCGCTTGAAGGTGGAACCAACATTTTAAGGCCAAAGGGCATCACTCGGTATGCAAATGTGCTCCATGGGGTTGTGAAGGTTGTTTTATACTGATTGATGTGGTGAATATGAATCTGATTCTACCCAGGGAACCCATCCATGAAGGACATGACCTCATGACTTGCACAAGCAATAATGACTTGGTCGATGAATGGCATAGGGTAATTTTCCTTAGGACATGCTTGGTTCAGATCTCAAAAATGATACAAACTTGAATGGTGTCCTGTTTTTTCATGATAGGTATAGGGTTAGAAACCAAGAAGTGTAAGCGATAGGATAGATGAAACCAACTTTATGGAGTTTCTCAATTTACTGCTTGATTGCTTATGCTTTAGAGGGATGTAGTTGACATTGTTTCTACCTAACGGGGTGGGCATCAGGCCAGGTCTAAATATGATGTTCCACAATGGTGGGACTAATAATTGTCATTTCAGAGTAAGCCCATGCAAATATATCCCTATATTCTTGGAACATGGAAGTGTATGAGGCAACCTATTATTGACAACAAGCTTCTCCTGGTGAGATCTCTTCAACTATGCCAGGATTTTTTTGAAATATTGACCTTAATGGTAGGTGAAATATTTGACATGTTCACTTCCTTGAATGCATATGGTGTCAGGATGGGATTATTAAACCAATTTACCTATCTTGGAGGTAGGAAATATTTTGATTCTATGATGAAAATATAAAGGCTAGGTGCGTTAGTAGGTACAAATGCGCTTTCAGGTAGAAAGAATGAATGATGATGCATGGAATCCCATGTACATTCAGGTTCCATCATGGCCTCTAGAATCTCTTCGTATGAGTGAAAAATATAGTCTAATGTTGAATTGGGTTGTGCAAGGCTGTGAGGGTGGAGTTCAAGCCTAGTTGTGCTGGTTGACAAGCAAGAATATGATTCAGTGGTTGATGGTGTAGAACCTAGCAAAGCTGACAATGTGTAGGTGGGATAGGTCTACATCATCAATGATGGTACCACCGGTGTGGTGGGTTTAGCGGTCTTGACACCAAAAAATGATGAGTAGACAACACGAATCATGGTTCCTACAGATGAGGAAATGAATCGTATGTGATGTTGCATGTCATCAGCATTAGGTGGTGGTAGAATTTCCATAATGGTGGGTTGATAATGAGTGGGAGAAAGTTCTTGCAACCTGGGTGGTGTTTGAGGGGGGAAAATGTCTTCCTCGTGATGAGGTTGATGCTGAATCCTAAGGTATCTAAATTTTTTCACCATATGACATGTCTCATAACTATGAGAGTTACTGGTGTAAATACCGCACATAGAACTAGTACTAACATTATAAATGGTGTGGGTGTCAACATCGTCCATAGCGTGAGATGATGATGCCTGGTTGTTTTCATGAGGTGCGGAAATATTGGGTTCCAACAGCCTCTATATCTTAGTATCAGCATGAGGTGTGTTCCCAATGTGAGGTTGTCTCAATGTTGCTCTCACGGCTCGAAAACATGGAAGGTACTAACAATTCCGTGTATGGTGTTCTTGAGAGAAGATGTGAAACTGATGGAATGAATGTCAAGTGTGGTTAGGTCGTAGAATATGGACCAACAAGCAAAAGAAGACTTAAATATTTCCCAACTTCGAGCATTGATTTACTAGGTGGTTGGGTCTATCACATAGGGCACATGTGTGGGGTGATTTTGACAAAGTGGCCTAAGGCTATTTTGTCTTTCTTATAAATCCATACCAATGGTGGTGGGGGTTGACACATTGATGGGTGCCTAAATTTGTCTCAGCTCGGGTTTTTCCTCGAATACGCATAAGATGGACGTAGATCCATCATCCTCAACCAGAGTGGTGTTATCCGGGGAACGAGTATCTGGTTCGACTAAATCAAATTTCTCATTGATGAATTGACACATGAAATCCAATAGTTTTCAGAATCGAGAAATGTGTGGGAAACACTAAGTATGATGGTTTCCTGCAAAAATCTGGTAACTATGATGCCTACATCTGATTTTGTTGCTCATATTGATGTGTAGGTTAGCGTAATACCAACTAAATTCCTGTAACTTAGGATATTGATTTATGAAATAGTTTGGTTCATCACATAAAGCGCACATGGAGGTATGTTGGGGTGTTACTCGTTTTGGTTGCCTCCATGCACGACAAGAGGTTTAGGGACCAGAAGAGGGATATGAGCCTGAAGATTCTTCCCTCATAACATAAAAAAAAGTTTTAGACCCATCATATTCCTTTGGTGTGGCTGGTAGTGATGGAGTCACAATATTGGCTTGGGTGAGTGCACCTAAAGCATCTTGATATCAAGGGATTTTGGGGCTATGATGAGTGTAATTCTTGTATTATGTGCATATGGCACACACGTGATTGGTGTGCAATGCCTTATTATGTGCAGGTGTGATATTTTCTCAATTAGGAGGAGGATGATTCACTAGCACTTTTGGGGCATCCAACAGAGGTTTTATCTCATCTAACTTAGGGCACATATTGGTAGGGTGCCCAACTACTTCACACAAAGCACAGGGTGGAGGTACCCTAGAGGAAGAAGCATTTAGAGATTCCACCTTATTGCCTTTTTGCTTATCCCTTTTTCTGGCACCAACTGGTGTCGATGCAGGAATTTCTTGTTGTGGGGTGTTATCCTATGAAGGGGCTACAAGAAGGATGCCTATTGAGGTGATACCCAAGTTTACTGAGATGGCCTGAGGGGATAGATACCAAAACGGTATCACCAAAGGCATATTGGACAATGAGAGTGTTTCAATGAATTGGAGCAAGACAAAACCAAGTGGAGGTAATAAGAAGGATGTTTGGGTGATAACATATGGTAAGAATGAAGGATCAACAACTACATTGTTGTTGGTATTTAGAACTGGTTCCTGATCTTGATGGGTATTTGATGAACTCATCATGCACATTGGGGCTCTTGTGGCTGGAGGGTATCCTCTATCACTGGTTGGTCACTTGGGAATGTCCCGAGGAGCGTTGGTGGTTTAAATTGTTTAGGGTCGAATTTAGTGTAAATTGTGATCAACTCAGGAGAAGATCCAATAAAAGGTAGCACACCATTAGGGGAAGTTAATTTCTTCTTCTCATAGTATGAGCTGGTCAATTATAATAATTTTCCCGTCATGGAATGGAAGTATAGGAGGTTGAAGCCCAA
Organism: Pinus taeda; assembly: GCA_000404065.3. Taxonomy (NCBI): domain Eukaryota; kingdom Viridiplantae; phylum Streptophyta; class Pinopsida; order Pinales; family Pinaceae; genus Pinus; species Pinus taeda. Next base: position 54,162 of record APFE030114307.1, on the reverse strand, counting down.
GGTGAGAACCCTATTACATGGTTGCCGGAGTATGTCCCTCCGCACAAACCTAAGTCCAAGGTCCCAAAGGACATTGATGAGAGTAATACTCCCCTGCAAACCCCTATGGTACTGGATGAAATTGCTTTCAACAGTCCGTGTTTGACATGGGTGCCGATACTGAAGCTTAAAGACTAGGATTTGGCAGACCAAGAGAAGTTCCCGCACTTGGTGACCGAGCAGCTGATGCATCGCATCATAAAAAAATACAGGAATGACCACGTTGGAGCCACAAAGGTGGCTCAAAGGCGTAGAAAAGGTAGGGTTTCTCAGCCTACTCTAGGTGCCACACTATAACAGCACCCAGGTGATAGTTTTGGTCATCAAGCAACTGCTGTGCTTGGTGCATGATGGGTGTCTATGGCTGGAGAAACCAATACCCATCACAGATATGTTGATTCACCACATAACGCACATACCGTATACAGGTGAGAATCCAGCTATGATCTTTGGCGGTAAGGGTGGTGAGCAGGGTCTCGTAGAGTCAATGAAGGAGAAATTCAAGCTGGTGGAGAAGCCATGCAGGTACACTATCTCCAACGTATTCAACCCCGCTGTGAAGGTAGCAACGTAGATCCTTGCAGGGAAGGTGATGCGAAAGTGTTGCGCCGATGAGGTGCCGTCACCTGTCAGCGTGCTCGCATAGCAGCGCATGGAAGGAGTCCAGTTTAACTGGTCAGACTACCTTCGCGGAGAGTTCCTAGTGAATTTCCGTGAAGCACAAGAGAAAATCAAGACATTCCACTATGTGTGTCTCTTGCTGTCGATTGTGCTGGTAGAATGGGAGCTACCAAAGGATAGCCAGTTCCCTTTGATCGCGCTAGAGGTCCCTGAAGTAGTGAAGTATGCTTCAGTGTGGGAAACTAAGGACACGCAGTGAGTTTGGGACAGCAAGATCTTATGGACCTTGATGGAAATAAATATCAGGATGGCCATCAACTGCAAGCTACAATTTTCATCCATGGTGTAGACCAACCTCCAGGGCTATGTTGAGTTTAAAGCTGATTTACATCGAATATCGATTAGGGCATGGAAGGACCCTGCGCAGAAGTGGTATGATTTGCATTATCTGGCCACAGATGATGCCATTGATGCGGTGCTTGATCAATGGCTTATGGAGTGGTGCAATACCACAAACTTGGCAGTGGGTGGAAGAAAGTCCATTGCATAGAAGAAGAAGGAGGAGGCCAAGCTGAAGATGGCACAGCTGGTCGAAAAGAGGAAAAAGGAGGTCGTTGAGAAGGCCTTGGCCAAACAAGTAGAAAAGCAGGTAGGTAAGCAAACAAGTGGAACAAAGCATGGCTCTGACAAAGGCACGCGGTCGCCTTCGCCTAAGATAGAAGAGGAAGAAACATAATAGCATGATGCGGACCCTCAGGAGATGTTCGCTTGCATTAAGCATGCAAGAGAGCTGGAGAAGGGAGGGTCCAAAAAGAAATCCAAGGCAACCAAGACCTCACTGGACCCTATCACATTGATGGAGGGCGACTTACATGATATCGATGACACAGTCAGAGATGTCATCGTAGAGGCCCTGCAACAATTTGAATAGCAACAATAGATCATACTAGGGGCTATCCAGACCGGGTTGTAGGAGTTGCAGACTTGCGCATCGTAGGCTGGTATGGTGTTTACCAGTGTGGCCTCGGCACTTCAGAGGCTACCGATATGCTACACACAAAGGCTTCTAGTGCGATAATGTTGCCAGATGGAGCACTCATCATGGAAAATGAGGCTGACAGGCCCACTATCAGTGCCTTGAAGGGAGTTGGGCTGAACCTAGCAATGCTTCCACGCGAAGCACTCCACCTCTTGTTAGATGGAGTAATTGTAGAAATGAGGGCCCGAGAGCACAACGCCCTCCAGGTGATCAGCGAACAATGGATGAACAATGAACATATGGCCCTACAAAGAAATGCTGCCATTGGCGCTGAGACCGAGGTGGCCAACTAGAGCAAGAAGATCATGTAGGTCATTGAGGAGGAATGCATAATGGTTCTATAATTGGCCATTCTCGTGGAAGATCCAATTGAGGTTTTCATCGACAAGTTGGCCATATGGGTGCATGACACTCGGACTGAGATGGCGCGGGTTCAGTTGGAGTTGAACTTACTGAGCTATAGCAAAGGGCCTAGCCCTCCACACTATCAAAAGTAAAGGAACAGGGGGTGACCGCTGTCATAGAGGTAATCACAGGGAGTGTAGTAGTAGACTGTACACAGTTGTTTGAGCAATCATTTGAGGTCCCGAAAATCTTGCAGGAGCACCCAAATGTACATAGGCTGGAGACCTTAGCGCGTGATTTATAATAGTGCTACGATGAAGTTAAGGGCACAACGCGAACCGTTGCGTTGGCACAGAGGCTAGCCAAGCTATAGGAGGCCAAGTAGATGAAGGAACAGGTGGACATAGTGCTGCACAAGGAAGCAGTGCTGAAGGCGTGACTAAAGACCTAGTCGGAGGAAGCTTACACAATCATAGGAAATATTGAAGGAAATATTACAACTCTGCAAGCAACGAAACAAAAGCTTCAGGCTGACAGTGCAGGAGCAATGACCGAGAAGACAATGGAAGGTGTGAAGTAGGAGGCAGCTCAGTGCATGACTGAGGTAGCGGTCATACGGGTTGAGCTAGATGGGCTTTGCGCAAAGATCTCCATGCCTACCGAGTGACTTGAAGATGTGTCACGATGTTTGTGTTGGGGGCCTGTTGGGATTAGGATCCCCCAAGGGAAAATTTGGGGCTAAAAGCCCATGTTTGAGTTAAATTTTGTAATAAAATGGTAAAGTCTCTACATTTTGTGGTCATGGAGCGGAAGGTGTTATGTATCATAAAGGGTAGTCCACCCTTAGTTTTGTAAAGGAAAGTGGGTTTTAAGAAACCTACCCATGGTCTGTGGACCATGGGATTGTATAAAAAGAGCTAATCTCTAAGTAGTTTTAGAGACATAGAATGATGGATAGTGTAAGTAGAGGCTTTGTAGCTAAGTGCGTAGAGGCCTAGGGTAGAAGTCCACAGTTGAGTGCAAGGACCCCTATAGCTATGTACGTAGGGTGGATAGAGTCTGTAAACACTTAGAAGATATTAATAAAGAAATATATTCTGCAATTTTTGTGTCATTGTTCTGTTATTTCATCTTGATATGTTATGTATGAATTTCCTTTATTATGCTTATATGATGCGCGAATGAATACAAATACATTGGATAATTGAACGTGATCAAGGATATCTATTTATGCGGTGTTAACTTTAATTATTTGATAAGATAAGCAAATCACTTAGACTAATTGGGGAATCTACAAAGCACCTGAGCTGCAGGCTAGGGTTGCGTGAAGGTTGATCATACCCTTTCACGGAGGTATTGAAGGCGGGAATAGAGGGCTCACCTCGCAAGCCCTAGAGCGAAGCAAACTATGCAAAGGCAGGGATAGATGGAATCAAACGACATCACAACCATCTTAGGGTGTGAAAATTTGGTTCCAACACCCCCCATACTGCTTCAGGTGATACTTCGGTTTGCACTTTGCGGGCTGATGTCGAAAGGGCTAGTAGTGTAGGGATTTGATTGGCTAATTAACACTGAACCTGGGTCAGGCCCCCTCAAGCCAACAAATGGTTCCGTTGCCGGGACTATCATCTGCATAAGAGATGTGTGATGTCGTATCATTGAAATCCAACTAAGAACAAGATCGAAGACTAGTTGGATAAGAAGATCCATGAATTCGCGGCGCAAGAGAACAAAAACTTGCAATTGACAAAGGAACAGTGGTTGGACAGATACATGTATACAGAGATCCATGAGATCTGTTTCTGCTCCTTCCCTATTGAGCTATATGAGTGGATCGTGAAGTTAGCAGATAGCAAAGGAAGGTGGAAACTTGACGGCCCTATTGTTTGGACTGCGGAGCTAATACATAAATTAGAAGCATCTAAGGACAAGATCGCCTGCACTGTTGATCATTGGCTTGATCGCGTCATAAGAGGATTTGTGACTAAATTTGTGGTCGGCACCTCAGTCAGGTATAGCGAGGCAGAGTGACGCTTTTTGAAAGGACCACGAGGTAAGTACGTAAAATCTTTGAATACCTGGATTAAAATGCTATTGTGTAAAAAATGGGTTATGCTGCTACCTTGATGTTTAGAACTATGCAAAGTGGAAAAAATTATAGAAACGAAGGAAAAAGGGTCCTAAGTATAGTCCATTGATTTCACCCCCGCGAGGTGACGAGGAAGAAATAACGAAGATTTCTCCATGAAGTGCTAGTTAGTTAATAAGACAAGGATTCCTGCAAATACCACCTCCACCCACACCACCTCCAACCTCACCACCATCACCTCCAACTTCACCTGTACCACCTCCACCTCCACCACAGTTCAGTATGGAAAATATAATGAAGTTGCCTTTGTTCAAAGGCTTGGGGAATGAGGACTTGGACCAATTCTGGTTCATCATGAGGGTTGTATGGGAAGCTCAATGTGTTACAGATGATCATGTAAAGAAAGTGACATTGGATAGTGCTTTGCAAGATTGTGCTCTAACCTGGTATATTAAGTACTCTAATGATAACCTGAATGCTGAAGTGGCAGACATCGAGATAACACTAAATATAGAATTTAGTAGGCCTAAATCTAAGGCACAGTCAGTTGTGGGATTCAAATAAATCAAATGCAACTAGGAGAGATGCCTTGGTAACTAAATCATAGGTTGAAATGTACAATCCGTGAAGACAACATGAACCTAATAGACAAACAACATCGCAAGTGGTTTGTTGCTTCGCTCCTGCCACACTTAAGGGATGCAGTGTCACAACAGAAGATAACCACTTAGGAAGAGGCCTTGGAGATTTCCATGAGAATACATGAAACTCCAATGAAAGATCCAAATCTAGGAGTTCAACAGATCCATGTGTAGTTGAAGAATATGTGCCTTGAGATGAAAAGTCTGAAACAGGACAAGACGGTTCGACTAGAGGTGCCCAAGGAGGTATGGTGCTTGAAGTGCAAGAGTCAAGGGCATGACAATGACCATTTCCTAGTCTTTACAAAATATATTGTAGGAGGGGGACCAATGCCTTTAAGTCTAGAAGCTCAAATATAACCTAGCGCGAGGCTTGCATTATTATGCACTATCTATCAGGTAGCCAGAAAACATGCCACAGATAACTGTCACTTGATACAGAAGTTTGTACAGACATCGCAACAGCTGTTCCGCAACTTTTGTAGGATGGTAGGGAATTATGAGCATACTTGCAGGAGTTATGAATTGATGATGGATAGAACTCCTGCCTATAGGGTTCAGGCTGAAACTCAACCCCCTGACCAAAGTACAGGGTGGCGCAGACAAGATTTCAGGGGTGCAGACGAGGCTGATGTGGAGGAGGACCTGATAGAGGTCGAGGACAGTTGATTTGCTACAATTGCGGAGGATCAGGACACTATGCCCATGATTGCACTAATCCAACACATCTGTCGTGCAATTATTGCACGCTATTTGATCATGAAACGAAAGGTTGTCCTACGCTGATAGCTAGGATACGTGACAAAGGGGCGCTACCACTTCCACTGACTTAGAACTTGTAGATGATGAGGTCTGAGCCACGTGAAGAGGATCCCAATGTAAATATAGTGCTCATAAGTGGAATTGCGACAAGAGATGACAAGGGGAAACAACCATTGGACAACACATGGGTTCGCAAAGCTCCACCGTAGGAGGCTCAGTTCGATTTGGAGCACGCACTTGAAACCTTCATGGAAGCTAAGAAGAGCTTCATTGAGGCCTCCACCTCAGGAAGTAAGGATAATCCCGAGCAAGAGATGGACTCCTCTATGCTCACAACTTTCCTGGAGACCTGTATGAAGTTACTTCGTGATATTAAGGCTATGAAAGGGTGATAAGAGCTCATCAATAGATGCACTGGAACCACACTAGGTGAGCCACGCATAGTACAAAAGATTGGCAAGAATAAAACAAGGACGAGACAGGAGATGAGACTAATCGCGTAGATAGGAGAGTATGAGATGGATTAGGATATTTTGGACTTGGGGTCAGATGTGAATGTCCTACTGAAGTAGACTTGGGAATGAATGGGGAGACCCACATTGCAATGGCCTTTGATTCAGCTAAGGATGGCGAATCAACAAAAGATCATCCCCATGGGGGGGTTGCAGGGGGTGATCGTGGATATTGAGGGACTGAGCACGCTGGATGATTTTGAAGTAATAGAGATAGTGGATGAAAACAATCCCTATCTTGTGCACCTACGAATTGATTGGGCCACTGATATGAATGGGGTAATCAATCTGAAGAAGCGAAAGATGATCTTTGAGAAGAAATTGCTACGCGTAATAGTACCTCTAGATCCTACTGAGGGATCATGCTATACGGAACTAGTCCGTGATTATGAGAATGATGACGATTTGGACTATATCTATAAGATAACGACGTGAGATCAAGATTGGGTGAAATCCACCGTGGATGGACGAATTACATGGGATTGCGAGAGTTCCTACACTTCAGACTCCAATGAAGAGTTAGAGCGTTGGAAAAACTGATTACATGAAGTGACCATGCTGAACTGCAACATGATGACCCGATCACTGCGGTGTGTGTCCTCAGAGGTAAGAAATCTGCCTAGTTATGATGGTCTGAATGAGGTAGATATCTTTTTGGATGCATTTGAAAGGGAGGTACCAAAAAAGCATCAATTCCAGGTGTTGGATTGGGCCTTGCGCACTACACCTGCAAGATGCTGGGGTACGCATAAGGGAAGCTTTGATGATTGGCGCGGATACAGGAGAACGATGAGAACTTGCTTTAGGAAGCTGAGGATGTGAATGACAGACAAGTATGATGGGCAGGATGATCTGCATGCACATTTGGCCAAATGGACTCGGGATTATGGAGAAAATCCCCAACTTGAATGGGTGCACTTGTTCTGTCACACCCTGGATATTGTCCTAATGAACTGGTATGTAGAAACCAAGCTTCGCCATGGGGCAGGTGAATGACATGATTCATGATGACATTTAGTTTTGAAGACGGGTTTGACAGTATTGATGAAGCACTACAAGAATTGAAAGCAACAATCTTTAGGATACTACAGGATCCTTTAGACCTGATACAACCTAAATGGGCTACTCAGTTGAGTCACGCACTAGAATGTTATAATGTAATTGCTTAAGAAAAGGATGAGGATTTGCGAAAGATTAACATTCCATAAACAAAAGGTCACTGCGAGGTTCAAGGACCGTAGATCGAGAACCCTGATATAACTGCATCGTTGAAAACAAAACAATTAAACATTGGTACGGAGGCAGAACCCAAATTTGCGAATATTAGAGACTACTAGGATGACGTGACAATGGATAAGGTCATTGAATTGCTCTGCGAATACCAAGATTTATTCCCTACCAAGTTTACGGATCTGAAAGGGATAATCGGGGACCTAGGAATGATGAAGATTACATTGAAACCTGACGCAAGCCGGTTAACCAATGACCTTATTGTCTCAATCTGAAATATAAGGAAAAGGTCTGCTTAGAGTTGGAAAAGATGCTCATGGCAGGCATCATTGAACCTGTGGAAGAATCTGACTGGGTAAGTCCAATGGTGGTACAGGAAAAGAAGCAGAAGGATGAAATAAGGATATGCGTGGATCTCAGAAAGCTGAATGATGCTTGTCTACATGATCCTTTCCTGACTTCATTCACTGATGAAGTGTTGGACAATGTAGGTGGCCAGGAAGCATATTATTTCACTGATGGGTTCTTTGGGTACCACCAGATCAAGATAGCGCCGGAGGATAGGAGCAGGACAACCTTCACGATTGAGTGGTGTTCTTTTTAGTACACTATAATGTCGTTTGGGTTGAAGAATGCGCTTGTGATCTTCTCACGCATAGTTGTTGCTACATTCAAAGAATTTATTCATAAGTTCCTAGATGTATATTTTGATGACTGGACTATGTTTGGGCTGGTTAAAAACCATGTAGAAAGCTTGTGTTTGATGCTCGATACCTATCGAAGATACCAGATCGCACTCAATCTCAAGAAGTGTCCATTTTGTGTTCCTTTTGGGAATTTGTTGGGGCATGTGGGTTGTAGACAGGGACTGATGGTAGACCCTGCAAAGATCATGGTGATACTGAACTTGGAAGTGCCGAGAAGTGTGAAACAACTGCGTGCTACTTTGGGACATATGGGATATTACAGGAAGTTTATCAAAGGATATGCTCAGATCACCGTGCCTATGGAGAAATTGTTGAAGAAGGATGTCACATTCTGTTGGAACGATGACTATAAGAAGAGCTTGGATATATTGAAATAAAAGATGGTTACCGCGCCGATTCTAGTATTCCCGGATTGGAAAAAAGAGTTTCATGTACATGTCGACGCGTCATGTATAGCGTTGGGAGAAGTACTAACACAGGCTAGTAGAGAAGGTTTGGATCATCCTATCCCGTTCGCAAGCCGAAGATTATCCAAAGCAGAGAAGAACTATTCCACCACTGAGCGAGAAGGGCTAGATATGGTGTATGCGCTCCAGAAGTATAGGCGCTACTTGCTGGGAGGCCATTTTAAGATGTATATGGATCACGCCACACTAAAGCACCTGGTCAATAAGGCTGTATTGGGGGGGAGAATCTGCAGGTGGCTCTTATTGTTCGAGGAGTATGATTTTGAAGTTATTGTGAAGCCTAGATGACTGAACACGGGACCAGATGATCTGTTGCACATCGAAATAGGGGAAGAGCCCACTAATTTGGAGGAGGGATTGTCTAATGTGAAACTATTTGTAGTGCGTGATGCGGATGGTCATTTTGAGGATATAGTACATTTCCTAACGACAGGTACTGCACTGGCAGGATACACTGTTTAGTAGAAAAAGGAATTAGTTTTGTGCATGACAGATTTCTCTATCATTGCTGGGCATCTGTACAAGATAGGGACTGATGAGATATTGCGATGATATGTACTTGAGTTCAAAAGAATAAGCATCCTCGCGGAAGCTCATGGGGGTGCCACGGGAGGATATTACACAGGGAGAGCGATGACACAAAAGATTCTACGCGCAGGGTTGTGGTGGCCGACCCCCCATGAGGACTCAAAAGCATATTGCAGGGTGTGCGATGTCTGTCAAAGGATTGGCAGGCCATCATGGAGGGATGAGATGCCTTTGAATCCACAAATGATGTTGCAACCCTTCGAGAAATGGGCAATAGATTTTGTAGGACCCATTCAGCCACAAGGAAAGATAAGAGCGAGGAACATTATCACTGCGATGGCGTATTTGACTTGTTGGGAAGAGGCGCAGCCAGTGAAGGATTGCATGGGAGGGATTGCCACGAAGTTCCTATTTGAGCATGTACTGACGTGATTTGGCCGTCCAAAGATCTTGATGAGTGATTGTTGTATGAACTTCTTGAGTGAGACAATCAGTGCGCTGATGGAGGAATTTCAGATATACCACCAGAAGAGCACGCCTTATCACCCACAGGCTAATAGGACAGTGGAAGTGTTCAACAAAGTGCTCGAAAATGCACTGACCAAGGTTTTCAATGCTCAGTGAAGTGATTGGGACCTACGCATACCTGTAGTATTATGGGCTCATCGAATGACATGCAAGAAGCTGTCTGGACAAACCTCCTTTAGGATCGTCTATGGGGTTGAAGCGGTAATGCCTATGGAGTATATTGTGCCTAGTCCACAGATAACAACACTTATAGGTATGACGGATCACAGAGCCCTAGAGGAAAGGCTCGCATAGTTGGATGAACTAGAGGAAGAGAGATTTTTGGCTAGATTTCACTAGTAGGTCCAAAAGCGAAAAGGCATGGCATGATTGACACATTAAGCTGTGCACATTTAAGGTAAATGACCTAGTTTTGCTATATGATAGTAAGTTTGATAAATATCTAGGGAAATTCTAGATGCACTAGTTAGGGCCCTATTTCATTAAGGAAATTACTGACGAAGGAGTGGTACAGCTGGTCAAATTGAATCGAGAACCCTTCCATACACTGATGGTCCGGCCATGTGACTAGATGAAGGTAGCACAGTCTTAGCACTCCAAGTAGTTGAAAGGAGGCGTGGGACTATAAACTACACTACCTGGGTTGGGGAGCTACGTGATTGGAGGATGGTGTGAAGCAAGGAAGTGTTACTAGGTCCGCAGTAGCATGGAGGAAGTGTCATTTGAAATGATCTGACCTCCATCACCATAGCCCTAGCTTTGCTTATGTAGCAATTGAGTTATGGTTGCCAAGTTCCTCCATGAGTCTCTTAAGGTAAAAGCAATGATGTTGCCATGATTTTCAACTCTTTCCCATTTGCCTCCTTCATTAGGATTTAGAAATCCCACAAATAGGTCTAACTTGAGATGTTTCCTTGCTTTTCTGAGTGGATTTAGGAGGGGATATAGAGATATTTATGAGTCAATTCGCTCGCTTGACCTCTAGATGCTCATTAGGACCCACTAACGATGTTCCCAAACCAACAACTAGATTTAGTAGGGTCACTAACACTCCCTTAGGCTTACAGAGAAGCTTTATAAAGCATGTTGTCAATGTTTAGCCAACGTTAGTGTGGAAACAAGGCTTGTGATTTTGTTCTTTGCTTCAGATATCATGTCTTTCCCCTCTAAACTGATGAGGGGGTCATTTTGATATATAATAGAAGGAGTCCAGTTTAACTGGTTAGACTACCTTCACGGAGAGTTCCTAGCGAACTAACGTTAAGCACAAGAGAAAAGCAAGACATTCCACTATGCGTGGCTCTTGTTGTCGATTGTGCTGATAGTGTGGGAGCTACCAGAGGATAGCTAGTTCCCTTTGGTTGTGCTAGACCTCCCTAAAGCAGCGAAGTACGCTTCGTTGTGGGCGACCAAGGATGCACAGCGAGTTCCAGATAGCAAGATCTTCTGGATTTTGATGGAAATGAATATCAGGATGGCCATCAATAGCAAGTTGCGATTATCGCCCATAGTGTACACCAAAATCTAGGGCTATGCTGATTTTAAAGCTGATTTCCATCGAATATCAACCAGGGCATGGAAGGACCCTACATAGAAATGGTATGACTTGCTATATCTGGCCACAGATGATGCCATTGATGTGGTGCTTGATTAATGGTCGGCAGAGTGGCACACTACCACGGACTTGGTGGTGGGTGGAAGCAAGTACGCTACACAAAAATAGAAGGAGGAGGCGAAGTTGAAGATGGCATAGCTAGTCGAAAAGAGGAAAAAGGAGGCCGTTGAAAAGGCCCAAGCGAAACAGGCAGAAAAGTAGGCAAGTAAGCAGACAGGTGGAACAAAGTGTGTCTCTGACAAAGGCGTGCAGTCGCCTTCACCTGAGACAGAAGAGGAAGAAACAGAACAACATGGTGTAGACCCTCAAGAGACATACGCCCACATTAAGCACCCAAGAGAGCTGGAGAATGGAGGGTCCAGAAAGAAATCCAAGGCAACCAAGACCTCGCTGGACCCTATCACATTGATGGAGGGCGACTTACATGATATTGGTGACACAGTTAGACATGTCACCACGGAGGCCTTGTAGAAATTTGAGCAACAACAACAGATCATACTAGGGGCTATCCAGATCGGGTTGTAGGAGTTGCAGACCCGCACGTTGCATGTTGGTACGGTGTTTACCATCTTGGCCATCGACACTTTAGGGGCTGCCAATATGCTGCACATGAAGGCTTCCACTGCGATAGTGTTGCCAGATGGAGCACTGATCATGGACAATGAGGCTAACAGGCCCACTGTTAGTGCCTTGAAGGGAGTGCGCTGAACCTAGCATCGCTTCCATGTGAAGCACTCCACCTCTTACTGGATGGAGTAATTGTAGAAATGAGGGCCCAAGAGCACTGTGCCCTCTAGGTGATCAACAAACAATGAATCAACAACGAACAGATGGCCCTACAGAGAAATGCTACCATCACCGCTAAGACTGAGGTGACCAAACAGAGCAAGACAATCATGTAGGTCATTGAGAAGGCATGCAGAATGGTTCCAGAATTGGACATTTTGGAGGAAGAGCCAATTGAGGTCCGCATCCGCAAGTTGGCTACAGGGGTACGCGACGCTCGAATTGAGATGGCGCGGGTTTAATTGGAGCTGAACTTATAAATTACCGAGCTACAACTGAGGGCCCAGCCCTCCACACCACCAGACGTAAAGGAACTGTGGGTGACCGCTGTCACAGAGGCAGTCACGACGGTGTAAAGTCTAGTAGCAGACTGCACGCAATTGTTCGAGCAATCATTTGAGGTCCTAACAAGCTTGCAAGAGGACCCAAATGTACAGAGGCTGGAGACCTAAGTGCGTGAGCTACAATAATGCTACGATTAAGGGCACAACGCAAACCATTACACTAACGCAGAGTCTAGACAAGTTGTAGGAGGCCAAGAAGCTAAAGGAACAAGTGGAATAAGCGCTGCACAAGGAAGATGTGATGAAGGTGTGACTAAAGCCCTGGCTGGAGGAAGCTTACACAGTCACAGGAAATATTGAAGGCAAGATTGTGACTCTGCAAGCGATGCAACAAAAGCTTCAGGCTGACAGTATAGGAGTAGTGACCGAGAAGACAGTGGAAGATGCGAAGTAGGTGGTAGCTCAGTGCACGACTGAGGTAGCGGTCATATGGGTTGAGCTAGATGGGATTCACACAAAGATCTCTACACCTATTGAGTGACTCGAAGGTGAGTCATGATGTCTGTGTTGGGGGCCTATTGGGAGTGGGATCCCCCAAGGGAAGTTTTGGGGCTAAAAGCCCATGTTTGAGTTAGATTTTGTAATAAAATGGTAAAGTCTCCGCATTTTTTGGCTGCGGAGCATGAAGGTGTTATGTGTCATAAAGGATAGTCTACCCTTAGTTTTGTAAAGTAAAGTTAGCTGTAAGAAATCTACCCATGGTTTGCAGACCATGGGATTGTATAAAAAGAGCTAAGCTCTAAGTAGTTTTAGAGGCATAGAATGATGGATAATGTAAGAGTTTGAGTTGTAGCTCTGAAATAAGAAGTCTAAGTCTTGGGTCATAGTGTAGGTAGAGGCTCTATAGTTGAGTGCGCAGAGACCTAGGGTAGAAGTCCGCAACTGAGTGCATGGACCCCTGCAGCTGTGTGCATAGGGTGGATAGAGTCTGTAAACACTTGGAAGATATTAATAAAGAAACATATTCAACAATTTCTGTGTCTTTTTTCTGTTATTTCATCTTGATGTGTTATGTATGAATTTCCTTTATATGATGTGTGAATGAAGACGGATACATTAGAGAAGTGAACGCGATCAAGGATATCTGATTACACGGTGTTACTTTAATTATTTTTTAAGATAAGAAAATCACTTAGACTAATTGGGGAATCTGCATGGCATGCTGCCATAGCAACGCAAAAGTACTTGAGCTGTAGGCTAGGGCTGTGCGAAGGTCGATCGTACCCTTTTGCGGAGGTACTCAAGGTGGGAATAGAGGGCTCACCTTGCAGGCCCTAGAGCGAAGCAACCTACACGAAGGAAGGGATAGAGGGAATCAAATGACATCACAACCATCTCAGGATGCGGAAAATTGGTTCTAGCATCCCCCCATACTACTTCGGGTGAGACTTCAGTCCACGCTCTGCTGGCTAATGCCGAAAGGGCTAGTAGTGTAGGGATTTGATTGGCTAATTAAGCTTAAGCCAACAATGAGTCTTGATGAACTGGGAGTTGGAAGAATGTAAGGAATGTTGTGGCTAGGGAACTAAAATTCCCATGTGAGCTAGAAGGATGGTCTATGTACCATTTTGCTGCAAGCCTTGTAAGGGTGAATTGAAACAGCAACAATCGAATAGTATCATTTGTGATACTATTGGTTGAACACCAAAGGTGAAAGGTCATGACATTATTTCTTGGGTCTTATCCTTGTTTCCTTTCGAATTTTGGAACTTCTAAAGGGAGCTTGGTGGGAATGGGTGGCCAATTATGGTCATATGCAATTGGGTGATTGGTAAACTTGAGTAAATAAGGAATATTTAAAGAAGCTAAAAATGAGATTTGTAATTTGTCTGTCATTGCAAAATGATTTTGAACAACTATATTTAAAGGGGTTCCTTAATTAAAATTATTACCTTGGTGAGTATCGTGTTGAATTTCGGGGGGTAGTTGTGTGGCCTTCCCTGAGGGGTTGCATGAGGGGTCTGCTGAAGGGTTGCATGAGGGGTCCCCTGATGGGTAGTGAATGGGGTGCTTTGATGAGGATGGATCCTAATCAAAGTTGCACCGATAAAGGAAGAACTTATAATGGTGGTTGTGTGGTGTCTTCTATGTCTAAATGGCGAGAGACCCGGAACACCTCCCGGTAATGGAGGGAGGTGTTGAAAGCATCTAGATTGACGCACGATTGACGGGGAGCCGTGGGGTGCCCTATGGTGTCTAGTAGAGTGTGTGTTACTTTATGTGATGGAGGGAAGGAGATAAATCTCAAAGAAAGTAAATCATATACATAAAACAAAGTGAAAATAAAATTATTACTTACCCTTTAACTTAGACTATGTGATCAATCAAAAAAAAATTAGTTTTCGTTTGTTTTTGCGTATGATAAAAGATCCTATGAAGACCTATTCTTCCTTTCCACTCTCAAAATAATTCGGCATTGTGGAGATATCTTCCGATGGGTATTGGGGCAATGTCCTGAAAGAACTGGTGATGCTTTCCAGTGATGAAAGAATCAACCAAGGTAATGATGATGCTTTATTGCTACCCATACCTCCACCTATAGGTATGGATGCGCTAAATTTTGGCCGATAAAGTACCTTCGTCCCACATGAGAAGTTGAGTCTTTAGCTTCTTGGTAGTTAGTTACTATACCAAGCACTAGATGGGTTGGGTAGCCCCAAATAGTACTGCACACACTGGACCTAAGATGAACCCCCTCTGAATTGGGTCTCTACCATGCTCGGGTATTCTTTTCCATGGGATGATTGAAGGATTTTAAGCACCCTAAAATTCATTTTTTATGTTTCAGAGATATAACATGGACATGGCGGCTTATGGGATGCCTACCCCCAATGGTCCTAACTTGAAATATTAATTCTATTGTGGCCCCTGTGGGGAAATTTAGTTGGTTCAAGTTATGGTTGCTTTTAAGGGTCTTACTTTTCTTAGGGTGTTAGATGTAAGCCAAAACAAGCTAGGTACAAAAAGCTCCGGAAACTAGATGCATTCTTATACAAAGCTTATAGAAGCTTATTGTGTGATGTGTAATTGTGTGCAAGTGGGAAAATGAACATACAAAGTGTGATAATATGTGGATATTCAATGATCCATTACAATATCCCCTAATTATGCTAAGTGCCAATTGTTCCTTGCATGAAAAAGAAATGATGTGCAAATAATGGGTCGCTTACTGTTCTTCCTATTACACTATGTGTGTCTAAAGGGAGATGGGAAACATAAGTGCTTTAAGAAAGATTTCATATGCAAGCCCAAGTCTGCCTAAAAGATGAAAGGGAAGAAAATATTACTTACTTTATGTAATGGCACTTGGCCCTAGTCCCAAAACTAATGAAAGGAAAAAATGCTTTATTTAGTAACAAGATTTGTGGATGATGGGCCACTTATGCCTTTACTAATTAAGCTATGTGATCTGTAAAAACTAGAAAAATAGATTGAAAAATATATGTGGAACTTGACCACTTACTTTCCCCCCTAATTAGGCTATGTGAGAACTGCAAATAAAAATAAAGATAATCTAATTACCCTACTAATTGTGATTAGTAAATTAATTAAGAAATCTAAACTAACTAGAAAAAAATTGCAGAGGTGAAGTTAATTCACTAATGGATGCCAATCACCTCAGAAAAGTGGGATTACAATTATTTTTATGCTTTCTGGAAACTGCATGGGTTTTACTGTGCATAGATGCGACTGCGAGTCTATCTAAATAAAATCGACGCTTGCATGTCTATCTGAATGAAAGCCACATAGTCAACAGAAAAGACTGAACAATCAATATTTTTGGCTGACAATAGGTCCCACAGGTCCTGCAAAATTCTAGAAATATGTTGCACACCCCAGTGAGGTGATAATGCAAAGAGAAGGTCATGAAAACACAACTGTTAGAGTAAAGAAAAGAAACTTAGTGGAGTCACCAACCTGTGGTAGTGCTTTTGTATCAATGGGGCACAAAAGGCACCTTCTTAGCATGTGGTTGCTCCCTGTAAATAAATACAAACAATTTTGTTGTTGTCAGTGGATAAGCATTAAGAAACAAAGCATTGCAAATGGTGAGAACAAGGCATATACAAACATAAACTAAAACAAAGAGGTAAACACACAAATAATTCTTAATGAAGCAAACAGGTCAATAAAATTATGGAAAATGGCTCCCTATATTTACTGTTGGTAGTAGAAGATGAATACAATAAATGCATACTAAACACGTAAAGAGAATTCTTTGAGCTATGGTAAAAAAATCCTCAGCAAGGAGATTCCTTTCCTCAATCACTTTGCAAGCTTCTCCTCTCTATCAAAGAAGTATCAAGGCTCTTCCAAAGGTGAAATCCTCTCCACACTAGAGTGTTGGATTACTAAGAAGTAACTCCCACGATACAATAGTGCTCTACTTCTTCTGCTTCAAAAATGATATGAAGGATTGATTTGATAGAAATTTTGCCAGCGTAACATTATCTTATCTTTGGTTCTCCCATGGCCTATTTATATAAAATTTTTGGAATTCCTCTTCCCTCTATTGGTTCATGAATGAAAGTGACTTATTAGTAGGACAAGAGGATTCCTTTGAGGGCTGCATATCTTTAGGGTGACTCAAATTTGGTTTTCTTTAACTGGGACATTCTAGGGAATCATCTTCCACGTGTGGGAAGTGGTCCTGAATTTGCTGAGTCGACCTTTTCTTCGACCATGTGACATTTGAAGGGAATGTCGCACAGTTGTAAATTATTTCTAAGGATAAGCCACACAGTCCAATTTTATATATAAGACCTTAGGAAAAATTAAATTTTTTGAACTTCATAATGTCTTAAGCTTGAAAACCTTGACTTGTATGTTCTACTAGATGACTTTGGGCATCTTTTGGAGTGTACAAATATGTGTAAAATTTTCTGGTGTTAACACTGGGGGATGTGCTTGTAAATTTTGGACAAGTGGATCTCTTAATGGAGATTTTTTCCTTTTTCCAACATCATTCCCAATGAAGATAATTTCATTGAATATAAGAGGCCTTAACTACCAAGGAAAACATAGGATTCTCAAAGAGAGAATCTATAGGGAAAATCCCTACAATAGTAATGTTATATGAGAATAAATGTTACATTGATAAAGTCAACTCAATAGCCTCTCATTGTTGGAGAAGATTTCAAACCATGGCACTAGATGTTGCAAGGAAATTAAGGGGACTACCTATCTTATGGAATCCAAGTGAACTGGAATTTAAAAATTGGATGACTACCTCGAGGATAATCTCTGGTATATTCCACTACCTAGGATCAAAACAAATGGGATGCATAACAACAATATGTGGGCCAAATATGGTGAAAAAAATGGCAAGCTTTCTTGAAAACTTAGCTATCATCAAATAACTTCACCAAGATAAGTTATGGATTTTAGGCAAAAACTTCAACATGGGGATGTAATTGGAGGAAGAAAAGGGAGGTATTCAAAACTTGGAAATAGACTATGAACAATTCAAATAGTTGATGTAGAAAATGAAGTTTTCCATGGAAATAATTAATGGAGTATTCACCTAGAACATTCACCATGGTAGTAAGAACAAAATAGCCTCATGCTTGGATATATTTTTAGTCTTAGAATCTCTCTTAGAAGTGGATGTCTTCTTGGAATAATTTATTCTTCCTTGTACATGTTCAAATCACTGGACAATCTATTTAGAAATACATATAAATTCTACCCCTAAAATAGGCTTTTAATATTTGAGAGTTTCTCGCTTAAGGATCCATGAGTCGCTCCAACATGGCCAAGCTTTAACAAAAGATCAAGATTCTTAAGTCAAAAATAAAAAAAAATGGAACAAAGAGGAATTTAGAAATATTTTCCAAACAAAACAAGAGCTCGAGGTACATATGCAATAGGTTCAACAAAAAATAATTATATGGTGAGGACAACATTGCGAAAGAACGATAAATACTCACAAAAATAGAGAATAGAAGATAACAAGAGGAAATATTATTGAGGAAAAAGTAAAGAATCCACTAGATTTGAGAAGGGGAGAAGAACATAAAGTTTTTTCATAAACCAATTATCAAACACCAACATCATAATAAGATATTTTTGCTCAAAGATGAAGTAGGGCAAAAACTCATAGATCACAAAGAGATGGAGCAAAAATTGGCTAGATATTATGGATCACTTTTAATTAAACCAATTCAAAGTTGATGGAGACAAATTTAGAATATTATAGAAAACATCCTAGTGTTGGCTCAATCAGATCACAATGGCACCTTAATGTAAGAGGTATTCTATGTTGAAGTTGAAGAGGTGATAATTCCATGCCAAAAAACAAAACATTGGGTCTGGATGCATTCAATGTAGATTTTTCCAGGATTTTTGGCACTTCTTTAGTGAATGAACCCATGACCTGGTGGAGGAATATCATAATACGAGTCCTTTATTTCTAGCCTTGAATTCCATGAGCATTACTACTAGTGCCCAAGTCTGATGAGGCCCAAGATCCTGGTAGCTTCAGACCAATAGCCTTATGCAATGTGATATATAAGATTATTTTTAAAGTTATTGCAAATCATCTAAAGCTACTCCTGCCAAATCTAATTTCAGTGGATTAGACTAGTTATGTGGAGGGAAAACAGATCTTGGATGGAATTGGTATTAGTCCATGAGGTCCTCCATTTGTTAAAAAAATCTAAAAAGGCAGGAATACTAATTAAGCTTGACTTGTCTAAGCCCTTCAATAAACATAGTTGGCTTATCTCTTCAATGTTTTCACAACCTTTGGCTTTCAAGTATTTGGATTAACTGGATAGGAGTTTTGGTTACAAACCCTTTCTTCCTAGTGATGCTCAATGGATCTCCTTCCTCAACGCTCAAGTCTTATGTGAAGCTTGACAAGGAAACCCTCTCTTTCCATTTTTATTTATTCTTGTTGTAGAAGGGTTGAGATGCACCATAGATGTAGTAGTAGCACAAGGCAAGATAAAAATGATTAAGACTCTATGGTGATGATCTTCCCATCTCCCATCAATAGTTTGTTGATGATGAAATGATAATGGGATTTCCTATATTAAGAGAATCTAGAGCTCTAAAACATATCTTGGAGGACTTCATGGAGGTCCTAGGTACATCCATTAACAAGGGTAAAACTCCAATTTATTTCTTTAATACTAACTTGGTAGTGTAAGGGAACCTATCTAGATTACTGGATTTTTAGCGCAATTTTATTCCTACCAAATAGCTTGGGGAAATTTTGGTAAAGCACACCCTTATAACTATTCAATGGAATGAATTAGTCTAGAAAAAATAAAAAAAAATGGATTGTTGGACCCTCATATCTTTAAATTTTACTTGCAGATTAGTCATGTTAAAATCAATCTTGCAATCCCTTCTAGTGTATCTTCTCTATGCATTGGCATAATTCAAAGGAATTATCAAATCTATAATGATCATCTATAGATCCTTTCTCTAGGGAGGGGCCATGAAATAAATAAAATGGGCCTATCTTCCTAAAATGGTAGGAGGTCTTGGTCTTCATGATCCAAAAATTATAAATAACATCTTGGGGGAAATATTGTGGTGGAGGTGGGTCCAAGGTGGCTAGGAGTTATGGAGGAAACATTGGAGCAGGAAATAAAAGTCCTCTAAATCATGGCAATAATAATTGAGAGCTCAAAACCATATTAAAGAATCTTCAATATGAATATTGGATAACAATAATATATTGATTGTACAACAACACTATTTTTGGGAAGTTCTAGGTGGAAATGATACCTTGTTTGGAAGGACTTGTGGCAACAAACAAATCTTACTATAGGAAAGCTTGTGAAATCTAGAGGTCTCTTGATAGCAGTGAAATATTGGCACCAGATAGAAAATCACACCTCATGGAGAGAATGGAAAAATAAGGAACGTGGGCCTTAAACTCTTGATCAATGCAATTTGGACACATTGATGGACAAAATTCACAAATGAAGGATCCCTCTCTGAGGGATAGGACAAAATCTAATGGGGATATAACTAGAAGGTTGTGTTCACAATAAAAGAGGCATATCAACTATATGCTGGTCACACCAATTTCCCTCATTAGCTAATCTAGGAACATGTTTGGGATTAGAAATTATGGCCCAAAGTTACCCATTTTCTTTGTTGTTAGTACATAAAAATCCATTTCATGGGATAAAATCATCCGCAGAGGATTCGATGGTCCTTCCCTATGTTTTATGTGTAGATCATATTTAGAGGACATGGATCACGTGCTCAATACATTTATTTTTCTAAAACTTTATGGTATCAACTCTTCAGCTTATTTGGATAGTCAAACAAGAATAGAAATGGCATCATAGAAGCAACTAAAGGTTGGAGATCCTCTATGACAAAGAACCATATTGTAAATTGAGCTTGGGCCCTCATTCAAGGGTTTTTATTATGGAAAATATAGAAGGAGAGGAACAATCACATCTTTAATAATTGATCATCAAAAGGGGAGGTATTATAGGAAAATTCATTGTAGCATGTCCATGAAATAGTATTACTCCATTCTTGGTCGTCATCGGATTAGGAAGTTGAAGGTTTGGATACCACAATTTTGCGAAATATCTAATTATTTTTATCTCTTTCTATCGATCCCTTGCCTCCAAGAATCCCATGTTATAGTCCTATGGCTTCCAAGAGCCCTCCTCCCCTTGGATTCCTTAAACTCAATTTGATGGGACATCTAAAGACCATCTAGGTTTTGCTGGTCTTGGAGGAATCCTCCATGACAACCATGGAAAACTTGTGTTTCTATTCACAGATAGTGTGGGACTTTTATGTAAAAACACAATAAAACTTGAAAATATAGAGACTGGCCTTTTTATCACATCATTGTAAGGCTTCTATTGGTTGATTATGGAGGGATATTTTAATTAGACATCTAAAGAGTAAATAAATTGATAAATGGAAATTCTCTAGAAAAATTTTCCACAGTTGGAGATTGGAAAAATATATCACACATATTAATCATCTGATCCATATGATTTTAGTCATTATTCCATCTCATTTCAACAGAATAGGAAATAATGTAGTTAACCTTCTAACTAAGTTGGGATGCAGTGACATTCACATTCATCTTTCAACAAGCTGGAACAGTCACTTATGGGAGGAGTGGGGGCCATGAATTATAGAGATGATACACAAAGATTAAGAAATCCTCTTAGGGGTGGAACAACATGAAGGAATAGATAACACTGAAGAGAAAATCTACAACAAACCACATCCTATACCTCCAATCAATCTAGCTATTCTAGGGGTTATTGATATTCCACATCCTCTTGATGGTTTCAGTGAAATTATGATTTTTCTATTTCAATTGGAATTGACGAGTACTGCGACATAATGTATTACATAATGACGTCTTGGTCAGTATAAAATTTTGTATGTATCTGGTTAGTATATGGAAATTTGGAATAAAATACATTTAACTTTTTCTATTGGTTTGGTTTCTAATATGGAAAACCATGAAAAAAGAATTTTGATATTATATAATCCGGTATTATTTGAATAGAAAAAGCTTATTAAAAAAAGGGAGAGAGAACATAAAGCCTATGTGATAGCCAAATGCATAGAGAATTGTTTCTATCTCTTTTGGTGGATCCCTTGTCTCCAATATTTCCATCTTTTAGTCCTTTTTCCTCCTAGAACCCTCCTACCCTTGGATTCCTTAAACTTATTTTGACAGGGAATTTGAAGAATAGGTTCTAATGGTCTTGGAGGAATCTTCAATGAAAACCATGGGAAACCAACGTTTTTATCTGCATATAATATGGGACATTCAAGTAACAATGCAACCAAATTCACAGCTCTAGAGACTGGCCTTTATCATATAATTGCAAGGATTCTCCATATTGGTTGTGGAAGGTGATTCTTAGTTGGTCATCTTAAGAGTAAAGAAATTGATCAATGGAGCTTCTCCAAAAAAAATTGGCACGACTAGATATTGGAAATATATATTACACATATTAATCATCTGATCCATATGATTCCAATGATTATTCCCTCTCAGGTTAGAAAAATAGTAAATAGGGTAGTGTACCTTCTAGCCAACTTGGGTTGTAGTAAGATTCATTTTCATCTTTTGGCAAGATGGAACAATCACTTATGGGAGGAGTAGATACCAATACTTATTGAGATGATACACAAAGATATAGAATGCTGTCGGGGGTGGAAGAACATGAAGAAATAGCTAGCATTAATGAGTACCTCTACAACAAAGCAAATCATGTACCTCCAGTCAATCCAACCATTCTAGGCACTATTGATATTCCATGTCATCTTGATTGTTTCAATTAATGTATGGTTTTTTTACTTCACTTGGAACCTGACAATACTACAACATAATGTATTGCATAACAAAGTATCAATTAGTAGATATTTCATATACATCTAGTTAGCATATGTACATTTGGGATAAAAGACATTTAACTTTTTCCATTATTTTAATAATTTGGAAAACCATGAATTTTTTTTTTCATATTATGTAGCCCAGTATAAATTTAATAGAAAAAAAACTATTATAAAAAAAGAGCAGTGAACATAGAACATATGCAATAGTCAAATGCATAGTTGGATCTAAGGTTGAGGTCGTAGCATTTTTTTTTGTAAATTTTGCCTACTGATTTCTATTGATAAAAAAAAAGATTACTTAGATAAAATTTCATGCCCACACTGAAAGATGATGAGTAGCTTCTAGGATGAAGAACACAAAAGTGATCAAAATATTCTTGAGACAACCCTTATGTCAAGGAGTACATATGTAAAAACCTTATATTTATACCTTAAAACAAAACAAACTATTATTTCCATAACCCAAAAATATCCTAGATCCATTAACATCGTTCGATAGAAAAAGATTATAGTGATTTGGAAAAGTAGAATGTAGCTATAAACAACTAAAAATAGATAGTAAACATAATGTATGTAGAGAGTAGGCATAATTGACATATTAGTCCAAAATGATAACTAGAGAGTGAGGAGGAGATTTTTCATTTGTAGTGTTCAGGGTTGGAACATTCTTCAGAGGTGGAACAATGATCACTGTGTCCTCATCCTGATGGCCATTTGAGTCTATCCCTGATTCAGAAACCATAAATATTTCCACTCGATTTATTATGATGATTATATCATCAAGGTCATACCTAACATCTCTTAGTATTCTCTTGATGTCCTCCTGTCCAACAAAGAGCTTGTAGTTGTCTACCTGTTTACCCCAAATGACCCTAGTAAGAAGTGTTTCCATTTGACGGTGTAATGTTATGGAGCAGACAAAATGCAGTCTTATCTTATTGAATTTCCTAGGATCGGGAAGCCATTTGAGAGAGTTGCCACCAATTTCTGAATCGGAATGGTATTTTTGATCCCCAATGTCCCTTTATCCCAAATGCAGAATCTCTTTTCTAAGCTCCAGGGGATCCGCATAAAAGAAGTTTGCCACCGATTCCCAACCGAATAGTCGGTGATGTTTGGAAGAAGATGCCACCAGAGTCCTCCCCTACAGCTAGGAAGCCTTTGTTGAGGTGGCATCTCCACTGAAAACTTGCCAACAAGCCACAAAAAAAACAATTGAAACAACTAAAGGATGAAATGATGATTGATGACCGGACAAAGTTATCCCTATAGAGATAAAACAAATGGGTTACGAGTAATGATTGGAAGGATTAATAACCCCTTAAAAAACTTGGATAACCACTTTTAACAGACTTTAAATATTATGGACTAATTGCAGTAGTGTAAGACTTTATACCCCCCTCCAAAAAAACCTTAGAACAATTTGGCTTCCAAGAGACTAATAATTCAGGTGTACCAGAGTATGACAAGGTTTGAGATGATTGAGGGAAACAAACGAGACGCAAGGCAGGAACCCTTTCAAAACCAAACTAAGAAGGTACCTTGGTACTAAACACCACATACCAACACTGGGAAATTGAAGAAAATGCCTAATGGGTCGAAAGTCTATGAAGTCACCGAGGGAAGTATAGTGACCAATTCAAAAAAGGGACCTGACCCAGAGATGTGGAGAAATAACACAAACAAATGGACACTATATATGAAAAAAAAGAGAGCCCTTTAACAATCTTGATATCCAACAATAAACAACTATGAGATTTAGGATTACCCAACACTGTAAGAATGTCGAATTCCACTCTACTAAGTGAGAATGAGAAGTTAACAATGTACCCAAACTAGCATATACTACCCCCGAGGAGGTGTACAACACCAAAATCCATACCTCTACAATCGAGGAACGTTGACCTCATGATCAATTCATTTTCACCACCCTCAGCCGATGATGGATTTTATATAAATAGAAATGAGTGTTATGCATTGAATACTAGAATTAGAACATGCCCATTGAAAATCCCATTGTAGTAGCCAAGTGTACTATCGACATGAAATTTAAACCATCCCAAAGCACTGAGCTAAAGTGAGGTCATTAATGACATTATATTGTTGTCAAGGTAGTTCCTTCTGATAACCAATCTGCCATGGGACATACGCTCCATGCTTGTGAAAGCAAAATGAATTGCGTTAATGAAACCAATGACGAAAACAAATTTTTGCACCCCTTGCATCCTGCAATTAATACGATGAGACATTAGTTGGTGGTTCCCATGGCATGAACCCGAAATGTGCCACACACAACCCATTCAGAGCCAAGTGTAGAGCCCAACTCTTGCTCTGAGGGTCACCACCTCATCCCCACACAATCCCCCCGCATGTAAATTATTGCTCCGGCTAGAAAAATGTCTGCTGAAAGGAGGAGAGATATCTCTTTTCTATCCCTAATCCAATGCCATGATATCATCCCCATTGGGGAAGGTTGAGGTTGTAGCATTAACTTTAATGCAAAATCCACCTAGGTGATTTTATTTTTGTAAATAAAAGTCAACTCACTAAAAAAATCAATGGTGGCAAATGCTATTACTTTAAATAAGATACTAGTATAATTAATTCATTTTGAATATGTCCAAAATTCTATTTATTTCGGATCAATGAAATGTTTGTATATTACAAATTAATGAATATATTATCCTTTTAGATTACTTGAAAATGTTTGTATGAAAAATGTAATTTATAAAGTTAGAGATAGTTTGAATTAATCATTTATTGGTAATAATATCTTATATGTTGTAGTATATATTTTAATTTATTGGTAATAATATCTCATTTGTTGTACTATTTATATTATTTTAGATTAACTAATTATTTGTATAATTTTTATTTTTATTATTAAGAATTGATGTAAACATATATGTATTTACAAGAGAGATTGATATTTAATTCTATATAATTTAGTCTTTCATGGATATTATGAAACAATGAAACCTTATTAGTCCTTGCCTCACCGGGGATTACAAAACTTGCATTGTGGTTAAAGTCCATTGAATTTCGATTATTTTGTCGATTTTTTTGTAGCTTTAACCAAATTTTATGGGAAAATGTTGAATATTCCTATTTCTATGTATTTTTTTCTTTCTAATTTCTAGAAATCTTACTTCTAATTTTCCATTGGCTAAGCGAGTCTTGATGTGACATAATTCCCCTTGCAGAGGGCATTTTATTTTCTATATTTGTCAGTGCCTAGAAAATAATTGTAAAATAAAAAATTCTAATTTTGTGAGTGGGTATTCCATCGGTGAGTACTTTGACACAAACATACATAATGTTATGCCTGACACTGTTACTACTCTGCCTAATGATGCCAGAATTGACGGGCTCCAAGTCCCTTATGTAACCAGGGGGCGCTGAAAAAATATGCAAAACTAGATTTAATAGTGATGAGTGTGGAGTGTAAACAATGGTAATATTATGGTTATGGTATGTAAACTAATATAAAAATAATAATTAAAAATGAAAATAGTTACAAGGTTTTCTTTTCATTGTTGTATGTGGAGTGCGAAGAGCTTTCATTGTTCAGAGTTTTCTCCACACAATGAAAGTTTCCACACAAGATAACAGTATAACTGATAAAATAATCCTAGCCTTGAACCCATCGGTATGAACAACGAGAGAGATGGGAGGGATTAAAAATAAATGTCATGAGAAATGGCACATTCTGCAACAAAGTTGGCTCCATGCCCGAAATTTGAAGCCATAGACTACAAATATGGACTTAGAAAATGTAATCCCAGTTCTTTGGCTTCAACATTGATAATTTTCTACAATCAAATATATATTTAGGGTTGCAGAAAACAAAAGTGAGGAGCGACATCAAATTACATAGTAATTGGAATTGATTAACGTACTAAAAAAAATCTATGAAGAGTCTTCCGTCGTCGTATCTATCTGTGGGTTTTCTGAAGAAGGTTTGTCCATAGTGAGGATTCTCTGCTAGCTTGTTGTAGGGGAGCACAAAGTGGATGGAACCCATATTGGAGGTTGAATCCCCAAACGTAAATATGGTTAGGTAATTACAACTAGTGTGAGAGAATATTGGAAGATTTGCAAGTATGCCTATATGATTTTGCAAGTGTGAGAGAATCAATGTTTGGATATGAATTTTCATACAATTAAATTTTCTCATGCTTCTCTCTCTCTCTCTCTCTCTCTCTCTCTATATATATATATATATATATATTATATATATATTATTAATATATTGATCAGTTTAAACAAAGAATGAAACAAATTATAGAGATAACTATAAACACAGAAGATTGCAGACAGAAATAATACTTCATTTCATTAATGTAAAAATACTGAAATATGCTTACAAACAGAAATGGAAACAAACTAGCTCAGGTGATGGTAGCTTATCTCTAAGGAGAGATGTGGTGGTTACATGCCTCTAAACTATCTTACAATGAGGCTCGAAGGCCTATTTATTGTTGAGAAACAATGGAAAAACCTAAACATCCAAAAACCTAACCCTAGGAGATGAAGCGCCAAACTATGGGCCCTGTTTTGGGTAAATTGGTACATCAACTTCCCGAGGTCATAACTTTGGTAGACGATCTCCGTTTGACACACACAATACATCGTTAGAAAGATATATCCATGGAATACAACTTGCGGATGAGAAACATCAGTCCATGGATACATGTTTCTGCTAGTGTTCCAAAAAACGTTGTTTAGGGCCTCAAAACGGCTCTGGTAGTTCAGGACTCGAAAAACTACTAAAAATAGTAAACTGTGCTACAATTAAGGAAATTGAAAAATTGAAAGAGACATTTATGGGTGTCCAAGTGGGACAGGTGGGTGGTCACCGACATCCACCTAGATCATTCCTCCCCCTTTAGGAAGCAATGGTCCCCATTACATTGATTTCTTCCATGAGATGAGGAAACTTCTGCTAAACTTGGTCCCTGGTGAGCTGTTCCGCAACCTCTGATGTGTCCAGTAATGGTGGGAAGCATGGTTGAGGGCAGTCCACATTGGACACTCAGTGCAAGTGAAGGAATGGGGGAATGTAGTGCTCCAAAGCATTGTTTCGCACAACCTTGGTAATGGTGTAAGGACCGTATCAGAGTGGTTCGAGCCTATAATGGTCTCTTGTAAAGCATTCTTTCGGCAGATGCAACCAGACTTTGTCGCCCACTTGAAACTTGTGTAGTACCTAATGCTGATCATGTCGCTGCTTGTACTTGGAATTTTCCATAATGGAGTGCCGATAGATCGGCCCGTTGGGTAGAGGTGCTCTAGAAGTTAGACCGAACGAATGCTTGACTTGACAGTGCAATGGTACCCCTGTGGATGAGGAGAAGATGTCCCTATCTTTTTTCATGACCATATCCACCTACTTCTGCTCTGTGGAGGAACCCTTCCCGGGGGCCATGGATGTGGCTATGATCTTCCCCTTACTTTGAGAGCGAACTAGACAAAAAATAAATTTCGTAGTCTAGGAGATGATCTTATTGCCTTTCTTAGCAGAGATCAAAGAAGTGGCGATAGGTGGGGCTACCTTCAATATCTTGTATAATGTATTACATAAATAAATAATAACAATGCGAGGCCTTGACTCATAGGCATCATGTCGCTTCTACAAGTATGGTTGGCCTAATAATACATCACAAACATCAAGTGGTGCAACATCACAGAATACCTCATATGTGAAGGGCTTGATGCTATAGGGAAGGTGACACTACTAGCAGACTCAGAGATCTCGTCCTTGGTGAATCCACTCGATGTTTTACGATTGCAGGTGTGGTATGGTTGGTGTTCCCAGCCGCTTCGTGACCTCTGCTGAAATGAGGTTCGTTTGGCTCCCACTGTCAACAATGAATTGCAGTGGCAAACCTTTCACCCACATCTGTGAGTGGGAAAGACATCCCCCCTCCTGTGGATCTTTGGGCTCATTCTTCTAGACCTTTGCAGTTGAAACAATGGCACTGGGCTTCGCATCAATGATTTTCTTCCCTTTGTCATTCCCCTTGTCGGGTTCTGACTCAGGGTTGAAACATGCATCTGATTTTGAAGCCTTCAACTTAGCCACCAACAACTACATGGTCCAACACTCACTTGTGTTATGAGTGGGGCTCTTATGGAACTCACACCAATTTCCTATGTCCTTCTTTGAGTTTGTGGTGTTGTTCTTTTCTTGCGGCTTCGACAGGCTGTCTTGGGTCACCCCGCCTTGGCTTTGTCCTTTGTTCTTCAGATTCATAGATCCAAAGTCTCACTTCTTTTGTTTAAACTTTTGCTCGATCTTGACAGCATATCAGTATGCTGTGTCGAGTGAGGAGATGTCCAAGAACTCCATATCATCTTGGATGTACCTGTGTAGGCATTCGCGGTATTTAAGTACCAAATGCAGCTCAGAATCCTTGATACCCAACTTTGTGTTAAAGGTATGAAAAATATTTGTGAACTCCGGCACATCTTGGTCCCTTCCCTGCCGCAGCATGGTCCAGTTTATGTATTTATCCTCATAGCTTTTGACAGGGTAATAATGCTCCTTAATGGCATCCCAAAACGAATTTCAAGTGGGTGCAACTGAAAACAATGAGTTTGTACTTTCATGCTTCTGCTCGCAGTAGGTTTCCCACCAGTCCTTGACATGGGGGGCAGCTTTGAGAAGTGAAAAAGTGATATTTTCCCACCTGGAAAAATCATGAACAAAAAAATAACCATCTAGTAGATTTAACCATTTATCTACGACATTTGCATTTTATCTGACCCTTGAATATGGGGATTTCAAAGTTAACTTGTACCTTAAAGGGTGTGGGGTTTCTAGCGCAACTGTTGGAAGAAAATGTCTCGTCCCTAGGTAGCCGTTGAAGGATCTGGGCATAGTTTTCCATCATCGCGTTCCTTTGTTACTCGAGGGCTTCTTCGAGCAAGATTTTGATAGGATCTCCTGCTCCCCTCATCTTTCTTTTCATCCACCATGGGAGGTCGTCAAGATTTGTGAGGCTGGTCTTGCAAAGGTTCGACTAGTTCAAGCCCTAACTCCTTATATCCTGACCTCGTTGGGGGCGTGCAAAGAAAAACAGAGAAAAAGCAGACCCGTTCAGATATCACTGATCCATATTTAAATAGGAACGCAACAAATTATATAAATAACCATAAATCTAGAGATGCAGAAGAAATAATTCTTCATTTCATTAATGTAAAATACTGAAATATGCTTACAAACAGAAATGGATATAAACTAGCTCGGGCGATGGTAGCTTATCTCTGAGGAGAGATGTGGAGGCTACATGCCTCTAAATTATCTTACAATGAGGCTTGAAGGCCTATTTATTGTTGAGAAACAATGGAAAACCCTAAACATCCAAAAACCTAACCCTAGGAGATGAAGTGCCAAACTATGGGCCCTGTTTGGTAAATTGGTACATCAACTTCCGGGGGTCGAAACTTTGGCATACGATCTCCTTTTGATGCACACAATACGTTATTAGAAAGATATATTTGAGGACTACAACTTAGGGATGAGAAAAATCAGAGCATGGACTTAGGTTGCTCCCAGTTTTCCCAAAAAAAGTCGTTTAGGGCCTCAAAACGACTCCAGAAGTTCAAGACCCAAAAAACTGCTAAAATAGTAAATTGTGCTATAATTAAGGAAATTGAAAAACTGAAAGAGACAGTTGTGGGGGTCCAAGTGGGATAGGTGGGTGGCCACCAACATCCACCTGGATCATATATATAGGGATATCATGAGGGAACTTCATGCAACAAATAAGGTTTTCAATAATAGTTCTAGAGGTTAGATACAAGGAAGGCACTAATGCAAAGTTAATGGGGAAAAAATAACTTCATTATCAGATAAAGGCGTTGGTGCTTGATTGGTAATTTTCACTTGATAATTTTCTTCCTTTTCTCTTCACAACATCCTTGGAATAAGAGGGCATAAAGGGGACTAAACCAGGGGTGTTTGTAACTTAAGGCATGCTTATAGAGACTGATTACCTTCACATCATAGATTATTTTTCGACTGCTGGAATTATCATTCTAGCAATCTTAATTCTAACAGTGACAATTGTAGAATCACATAAAGCACATAAGATGAAAGCATGCAGGGAATATAAATGATCTGTTCAACATTTTAAAGGTGATAGTTGAGTTAAAATGTTTCGCACTTCGGAGGCCAAGTTTCCAAATAATCAGGAAGAAATATTAAAAGAATGAATTGGTTTGAAGTGTCATTTTTATTGGATATGGATTAATCTAAACTAGTGTCTTTTCTTCTCTTGGTGTGCGGAAAATCCCATGGAAGGATATTAAGATCTAAAGCATACAATTTTACAGAGGCTTTGCATACATCTTGAAGAATCGATCTCAGGACCGATGTTGTTTCACAACGCCCTCAGAATTTCATCACAAATTCAAATGAGTTATAGGAACACAGTAATTGGTTAGCTCATGTTTGGTGTTTTCTTGGCCCAATGTAGTTATGTAGAAGTGCAACAATTAATAAACCAACCCAATTGTCCAATTTGGGATGTCATAAATCATTGTGGAGTGATAGTTTACATTTGTTTAGATTTCTCCCATTATGTAGTTACATTGCCTTGGAGTAGAAGGTATAGGGGACTTCATTTCTGACAACTTGGAATGTTGTACATTTCCCCATTTATTCCATAGTTCACTAGCGAAAGTTCTCTTATTGGGATCTGATTCATTCAATCAGGCCTACTATTACTAGCCATCTGTTAGTCTTAATATTGAGGGTATTTTGGGGGTGCACAAAGATCCAACACAATATATGAGACAAATCCAAATTTGAAATCTGTTGGGCCTCTTTCAGGCTTACCTTTACTATCTATCTTCCAACCTTTATATTATGGGGATTTTAGGTGACAAATAGAGATCCAAATTTGAAATCTGCTGGGCCAACTGTATGTGGAGTTATTCCTCCCATATATTGTTTTGAATGTGATTGGACAAATCCAGAAAGTCCTTTCCCATTGGACAATTTTACAAGAGGATAAAATCCTGATAGGTCATTGGATTTTGATTAGATGCTGAGGTGTCCTTGGGAGGGTCCCCACCTTGAATCTATATTGGAGATGACGTGTCTTTGGGCAGGCCCCCACTTTGAATTCGCAAGGCCAACTCGATGGGGAGACTTATCCATTAGTGTACTTGACTGATCTTAATTGGTTTGGAAGGCCTTTGACAAATTTGACAGGACTTTTCTTCCTTGACTCTTTGGTGATTGGTTGGTTCATATGGGTGACATTACGATCCTACCATCCTCTCTTGAAGCTGCAAAACTAATAGAAGTTACCATTCAGAAATAGGACAAATATACTCGACCTCTCTCTCTGGATTAGGTTGTGGGCTATGAACATACGTCCAAGCAATATTCTAGGTGTGGCGTAGAGGAAGTATCTTTCCGTCGTAAACATAAGGATGTCAAAGGAGTGCCATAGTCTCATGGTTTAGTAATTGAGGCCAAACTCTATTGGGATGAATCCATTAAATTAAAAACCCAAGCTATAGTGGGATGATGGATCTTCAATCACTACAATGGAGTTCAAATGAAAAAATAGATGGAAATTTGGTGGCTCCCTTTCCTTAAATACCATCTGCGTGTTAGTGCCCTTTGAAATGGCTGGTATGCGTTCCATTTTTTGAGTCCAATGGACGCGAATTTTATTGTTGCTCAAACCTAGGTACAAGGCAGTGGTTATTTATCACTCCAATGGTGGTCTTTTGGATTTGATCATGCCATTAACTTGCTAAGGTAGAACATATTATGGGAAAAACTCCTAGGTCTCCCACTTGAACTCTAGACCAGAAAGGCTATTACAGATATAGCCAATGTGATTGATAAATCCTATTACCTAGATGAGGGTGGCCTAGGTGGCTTGGAATTACATATGGCACAGGTCCTGGTTGAAAGATCATTGAAAGAGGGCCTTCCTTCAAAAATTGACTTATATTGGGGTCCCTGTTCACTCAAACAAATCATCAATTATTGGTATATTCCATTCCAATGTCTATGTTGCCATGGAACAAGACATATTATGTCTGAATTTCCAAAAGGAATCAACTTATTCTCTCAAAAATCAAATTCCATAGTTGATGAAGGGTGACGATCATTGTTGAAAAAACACTCAACCAAACTTCATGCTAAGATAGGTAATCCTCCTCTCTATCCTCCAACAAAAACTTCACTTGACCCTCACCCATCCAACCCCTCCCCATGAATCTATCCTTGCCCTGTTGTGATTTGTCCTTCTCCTAAAATTACACACTATAACCTTGTTATCATATCCTTTAGCCTTACAACAAAAAATCAACTACCAACGCTATTAAATCAGTCACTGATGCTTCCTACTCCTCAGTCAACATTACAACCCATTGATGAGCCATCCATTTCTGATCTATATCTTTTTCCCCTATCAGATTTGGCCCCCCATCTAATAGAACATTCGCCCATTTCCTAGAAGATCTGGAGCTTGAGACCATGGTAAGAGAGTCGCAAAATTCCATGTAACCTATGTCTATAAAAAAGTCCTCCTTTGATGATAATGATAATTTATCTCCCCTGACCTCTTGCAAGAATGCTACAACTAGAAGAAAGAAAGGGAAAAAATATAAAAAGATTTCACACTGTACCCTACTTTCATTAAACCTGATGGAACATTTCCATGCTTCCAAAGACACTCCATCACCCCAATCAGATTTCACATCATTTAGGGTCAGTCTCCTTGATGTGAATTTCCCAAAATCTCGGGTCCTTAGAGAAAAACCTCCCAAATTTGATCTTTCCTAATGTCAATTTTGTCTCTAAATGTCCATGGTCTAGGATCGTCCCACAATAAAATATACATGAAAATCATAATCAAAATCTATAATTCTGGGATAATACTTCTACAAGAAACCACGACAAGCAGGGATAAGGCATGGGGACACTTGCTTCAGATCTTTCTAAAATGGTGTGTCTGTGCCATCAATGCCAAAGGAATCTGTGGAGGATTGGCAATTATGTGGAAACCATAATTACATTATTTCAAAGCATACAACACTATGGTGAATAATCATCTCAGATGGTCGTAGAAGCACAAAGACTCAGCTCCACATTATTAATGTTTATTCCCTTTACATAAATAGAAAGGTCTTTTGGAATTATGCTAAAAATGGTGGTATTTTGGATCATGAATTTGTGATATTGGCAGGGGACCCCAAATTTTCAATTGAATATAGAGAGATTTAGGATCCTCTTTGTCATCCAGATTCTTTGGGGTGCTATTTCATAGAACCTTTCAAGAAAAAGCACCTTCGAGACATCATGCCATACCCATAAGGTCCCACCTAGAGGAATGGAAGGTGGCTTGAGCAAGGTTTAGCCAAATGCCTTGATCGATTCTATGTTCAAGCAACTTTTTGATTGGAAAAAAAGAAAGAAAAAAGATTCTTCAGTTGGAAATATGTAGATAAAAAATTCTACTTTGGTAGGCTGAAGAATTACAACAAAAGAGTAGAATCTTGTGGGTTGGCGTGGGAGATTGTTAGGTCCCTATAATACTAGTGATTTCCCCATTAATATTTTCATTGTAGCCCTTATTGTTATTTTTGTGCCCCTATTGTCCCCATATTATTATTATTGTGCCCCATAAAAGCCCACTATTGTTATTGTTGTGCCCTTATATTATTATTGTTATGTCAATTTCGATTATATTGTGACCCCTTAGACTCCTATATATAGAAAGGAGTCATTGTCATTTGTATCATCAAAGAATTATTCATTTGTGTAATGTAAAGGAGGTTTCCCCCTCGAAGACGCTAATTTTGAAGTCGTTTATCTATCTTTTCTTCTATTTTGTGAGTTGGTTGCATAACATTTGATATCATAGCTTTGGATTCTAGGATTTCGCTACTCCAAATAGGTCATCATGGAATTTTCACAATAACTCTTTTTCTACAATGTTTCAGAAGCTGATATTAAAATCCAATTGAGCTGAAATCTCAATGAACATTGGGTCAAAATTTCAGATCTTTTCTCGCTATAGTTCCTGTGATATGATCTAAGGAAGTTAGGGTTTTTGCAGGCTCCCGAATTACATCCCAAGCAGGTGACCTTGGGAAAATCGTCATAACTTTCTCTCTGAGTATTGGATTGAAATTCCATAAGAAGTTATAGAAAGAGGACAAGCTATAGTTTTCTGTGTATTGTTTTCAAATCCAGAGGTCAAAGCAATGACACGTGGAACTTTGTACAAGTTCGCTCTACTGAAAAAGTATATAATCATGTCGTCTTGGGAGATTGGGCATAACGCTTTCTTGGAGAATAAATTTTTGATCAGAATGGTGGAATTGGAAAGAGGACTCAGAGGGCTACAACAAGAGTAAATTTCAGACCTTGGAGATCAGCGGTTACAGAGATACAATAGATTCAATATCAAGCTCCTAGAAAGTGAAAAAAGGTGTGTAGTCTTTTTAAAATTTTTCATAAGTTTGGATTGAAAAATTAGTTTGAAGTGA
Source organism: Pinus taeda (assembly GCA_000404065.3). Classification (NCBI taxonomy): domain Eukaryota; kingdom Viridiplantae; phylum Streptophyta; class Pinopsida; order Pinales; family Pinaceae; genus Pinus; species Pinus taeda. The sequence goes on along the minus strand of APFE030114307.1, from coordinate 19,031 downwards.
TTCAAAGGGCATATTGAAGCATAATTATCATTAATTGATTCCTGAAGAAATAAAATGGAAACACCTAGTAAGCAACCTGAAATCTCTAGCATAACTCATGAAGAAGAAGAAGAAATGCAACATGATATATCAAAATTATGAGACCCAGTGCAAAAAATTTCACTCTCACAAAAGGTAACAAAATCTAAGATGGATGGTTTAAAGAAAGGTTGTGGAAACTAATATGAATGGAGTGGAAGTTAAGATGTATGGCATGGAAGCTAAGATGGATGGTATGGAAGCTAAGATGAATGGTGTGGATGCTAAGATGGATGATATAGAAGAAAAATTGAAAGGCAACATGGAAGATTTGAAGATAGATTTGACAAAGTTGCTACAAGAAATGCTTACTAATGGCGAAAGGGTAGTAAAGGAAAATCATGATGAGAACAAAAGAAATGTTAATCATTATTTCATAGACTCTAACATTGGATTGAAGACCCGCCATGTTCGAATATCGATATGAGGAAGTTTGATGGCAAGGATCCCATAACATGGATACTACAGATGGAGTAATATTTTGATCTCCATAATGTGCAAAACACACAAAAGGTACGCATTGAAACTTTATATATGGAACCAAATTAGTTTGTATAGTATCGATGGCTTTTCTCTCGTAAAAAAACTATCACTTGGGCAATTTTTACGGAAGAAATGATAACACATTATGCGGATACAAAAAGCAACACCTTTTTTAGCCAATTGGTAAATCTCAAACAAAAGGGTTCAATGATGGAGCACATTGAGGACTTCCAAAAGTTGAATATAAGGGTAAAAGATATTACAAAAGAATATAATATTGATGTGTTCATAAGGACTTTAAAGGATAACATCCAACATGAGGTTCACCTTTGTGAACTTGATTAATTGGAGAAGGCATTTAGGTTGGCAAGAAAAATGGAAAGCAAAATTATGGCAACAAGGAAGCCTGCCACTCACAACTATAAAGATGGAAGTGTTATTGCCCCTAGCCTTCCACAACCTACAAGGTTGAAACCAAAACAGTTGGAAGAAAAAAGAGAAAAAGTGCTTTGTTAGAGTTGTGATGCAGCAAATACACTAAAGGTCATAAGTGTGCTGAGAAGAAATTATTTTACATAGATTGTGAAGGGAAGGAAGAAAAGGAACAAGAAACATCAAAAGAACAGGATATCCACTAGGAACAAACCCTAGATAAAGAAGAAATGAATCTGACCATATCTTGTAATCCATTGCCCAAAATTACCACTCCTCAAACTATCAAGATAGAATGACATATCAAGAAGAAAAAGGTAACAACGTTGATTGATTTAGGTAGTACCCATGATTTTATTCATTGTAAGATAGCCAAGATATTGAATTTTTTCCTATATCCAACACCAAAGTGTCAAGTGATGGTTTCAAGTGGAGGAACCATAAATTGCTTTGGAAAGTGCCATAATATCAAGCTATCCATGGGAGAATATGTATTCAATAGCCCAATGCTTTCCATTCCAATGGGTGGTGCTGATGTTGTACTAGGAGTCTAATGGCTACAATCTTTGGGTACGATAGCTTTTACTTTTCAAGAACTTTTCTTGAAATTTTCTTTGGAAGGAAAGGAAGTTGAATTAAGGGGTATCGCATGGGAAACCAAGCAAGATAATCAGATCTAACAGAATGGCAAAGCCTCTAAAGAAAGAACAACGAGGTGTAATTGCACAATTATGTTCGCTAGAGGTTCCCACATCGAAATCATTTATTTCTCGAGATCTCCAAAAAGTCTTGGACAATAATTCCAAGGTATTTGGGACTCCCAAAGGCCTCCCACCTATTTTTGATCATGATCATGCTATTCATTTGATTCCAGGAACTGTTCCTCCAAACATCAGGCCTTATAGATATCCCTATGCCCAAAAGAGTGAAATTGAACATATGGTTGCAAAAATGCTAGAGGCTGGTATAATTTAACCTATTCAAAGTTATTTCTCTACTCTCGTAGTATTGGTGCACAAGAAGGATGGATCATGGCACATGTGTTTGGATTATAGGGAGCTCAACAAGCTTATTATTAAATATAGGTTTCCCATTCTTGTCATTGATGAATTATTAGATAAATTGCATGGATCAATCTACTTCACCAAGTTGGATCTTCGTTCAGGATATCATCAAATCAGAATGAAGACTGAAGACATTCCAAAAACAACATTTAGAACTCATGAGGGTCATTATGAATTTTTTGTCATGCCTTTTGGCCTTACCAATGCTCCTTTTACATTTCAAGGTTTTATGAATTCCATTTTCAAACCCCTCAGAAAATTTGTGTTAGTATTTTTTGATGATATACTAATCTACAAAAAGTCTTGGAAGGATTATGTTCAATATGTTGACTAGGTGCTCAAACTATTGGAGGAGAAACAATTATATGCAAAAATATCCAAATGTTTCTTTGGAGTACAAGAGGATGAATATCTGGGTCATATTGTATCTCATGAAGGTGTTAAGGTAGACCCTAGAAAAATTAAAGCCATTAAGGAATGGAAAATTGCCACACCCATAAAGCATCTGCGAGGATTTCTCAGGTTGACAGGGTATTATCGTGAGTTTGTTAAGAATTATGAGAGAATAGTAGCACCTATAACAACATTATTGAAGAAATATGCATTTTCATGGACTCCAATAGCAACAAAGACCTTCGAACATCTTAAAGAGGCAATGTGCCAAGCACCGGCCTTAGCTACTCCGGACTTCACAAAAACCTTTATTGTGGAATGTGATGCCTGGAGAAATGGAATTGGTGTTATTTTAATGCAAGAAGAAAGACCCATTTCTTTCGAAATTCATCCAATCAAAGGAAAGTATTTACACAAAGCTATTTATGAGAAGGAAATGTTGGCAATACTACATGCACTTAAGAAATGGTGACCCTACCTAATGGGAAGACACATTAAGGTAAAAAAGGATCATGATAGTCTTAAATACTTTTTAGAACAAACATTATCCTCTGAAGAGCAACAAAAATGGGTCACAATGATGTTGGGTTATGACTTTGAAATCATCTACAAAAAAGGGAAGCTAAATGTTGTGGCAGATGCACTCTCAAGAAAGGATGAGGATGTGGAAGCATTGATGTGTGCCATTTGTATTATCCAACTAGATTAGATAAAAAAAAGCAAGGGATGAATGGAATAATGACGAAGAAGTGTGGGCACTCATTCAAACACTACAACAAGATCACAGTACATATGATACATTTAGCTGGAAAAATGATTCGTTATGGTACAAAGATCACTTATACTTATGTAAGAATTCCCAACTCAGCAAAAGATTCTTATGGAATTGCACACTTCTCCCTTAGGAGGGCACTCAAGATTTTTAAAACCTAACCACAGGGTTAAGAAGGAATTTTTTTGGGATGACCTTAAATAAGATATTCAAAATTTTGTGGAAAAATGTTTGGTTTGCCAACAAAATAAAGTTGAAACAATTGAGACCCCAGGTCTATTACAACCTTTATTCATTCCAAGCCAACATTGGGAGGAGTTTTCAATGGAGTTTATCACAGGCTTACCCAAGTTCGAAGGAAAGAGTGTCATCATGGTGGTAGTTGGCAGACTTACCAAGTGTGCCCATAGAAACCCACTATTGTTATTGTTGTGCCCTTATGTTATCACTGTTATGTCAGCTTGATTATATTGTGACCCCTTAAACTCCTATATATAGAAGGGAGGTTTTGTTAGGTCCCTATAATACTAGTGATTACCCCATTACTATTGTAGTCGTATCCCTTATTAATATTGTTGTGCCCCCATTGTCCCCATATTGTTATCACTATGCCCCATAGAATCCCTCTATTGTTATTTTTGTGCCTTTATATTATTATTATTTGGTCGGCTGGGTTATATTGTGACTCCTTAGACTCCTATATATAGAAAGTTTGCATGGTATTAAGTATTTGATTTTTTTTTTTAATTTAATATTACTTTTTCATTGATAAAAAAAGTTTCCAGCTTCTCCATAGTTTAACATCATGTATTTAGTTTTATTATTTTTTATTAATATTTAGAATTATTATGTAATAATTGTTATTGAAACATTTGCATAACTAGAGGTGAGTGATCAACGGTTCATGTGGTCTTGAGGCCTCCCCCATCCACAACGCGTCAGACATGCTCTTAGTTGTAAATGACGTTAATTGATGTTGTTTCTAGACAATGAAGCCTCTAGAGGCATTGGGCATACTTATTGCTCTCCTCACGCAAATTTGGAATGGTTCTATGAATTGGGAGATGGATAGAGGGAATATGGAGAGAAGGCTTTGTAGTGGCTGCCAAGGAGGCTTGCTCTTGGTGCTGAATGAGCAACAATAAATTGAGGAAGGTCTTAATCTGGAGTTTCATTACCGGGAAGCTCTCACGTTCATTTGGGATCCATACATGTGACCTTCCTACTTGTTAGAAAATGAGAAAGGCATAAATATTTTCTGATGTTGATAATTACTTGTGTTATTCTTGTATTCTTATTATCTTCTTTATGTTCTTCTTTTATCTTCTTTCATCAAACAATCTTGAAATAAAAAACATGAATACCAAGACACTATATGCAGGAACTCAACCAAGGCTAAAACCTCCTCCAGGGGAAAACCCCTCTTTAGGGGAAAACCCAGACAAACTCTTCCACTAATCAAATTGAGATAGACCAAGACCTTATACCTTACCAAACCAAAATAAATTCATGCTCCACTAAGTTATCCTTCCAATATGATTCACCAAACTTGAGTAGTCACTTCTTCTCCAACAATTAAAACCCAACAATAATCCAGAATTTTAATCCCCAACAACTTTAGAATTTTAGCCCCGCAACAATCCAAAATTTCAACCCTCAGCTACTCTATAATTTTGGCCCAACAATAGTCTAGCAACTTCATAAGTATGAGAGAAGGAGAGAGAAAATTTGACTTCATTTTGCTTGGCAAAGACTTCCTTCTTCTTCACAAGGGTTTTCTTCCTCTTCCTTGAACTTCACACCCTTTTTGTGCCTCGAGAAACTGCAGAGAAAACTTCTTGAGTTGATATACCAAATGAGGTCTAATTGTTGCGTTCATATAATTTTTATGTGAGGCTTTATTCCCTTAATGAGGCATACTTTTCTTGAAGCTAACTTGGTGGAGGAGGCCTAAATGACTTATTTTATACAAAAGTAAATTTATTTCTTGATTGACAAAGCCCAAGAAGGGTCTTTTACATTATGACATGGACAAGGAAACCATATAATCTGATAATGGAGGATTTGACCTAATGACCATTGACCCAAGAATGAAACCCATGCTTTAATAAATCATTTTCTTTTCTAATAAAATTTATTATTCTTTCTTTTGACAAATAAATTACAACATGACTTAAATAAAGCTATGAAGATCGATACTAGTTACAGCTTTCAACACTCCCTCTTAACTAGGGAGGTATTCATAATTACATATATACAAAGGTACATGGAAGATCTCAAACTGATATAATCTATGAAGAGTCACATCACACGCAATGCTATAGATTAGATACCTGATCAAGGTACTCTAGATGTGTGGGACTAAGGTGTACTCAAGCTTTAGCCACTTTAGGTACCATAAGGTGTTTAATCTTTAACACCAACCTAGGGATCTACGTATGTATCCAAGGCCGAAGGTCCATGATCAACGCCACCCTCCCTACATTGGAATCTAGACATCAACACATAAGTCGTTCAGATGTCCTCCCAAGCCTCTTCTTGCCACTAGATGCTTCATCTCTCATTTTCAACTAAATCAGATATATATCCACCATTTCAAGCATGCTTCAAATGTTCAATCTTTTTATGGAGAGGTGTTGCAAAATCACAACCCAAATTAGTAATAAAATTTCAAATATATATACACAACTAAACACAAATCTTTGGGGTCCTCAACAATCTTGATGCTACTCATATCATCATCAAGTTATCCAGATACTACTTTATGGGAAGCTTTCTTATATCATTTCTTGAGTAGCACCTAATACAACCTTAGTACTTCACGAGTATTTTATTTGTAGATCCATCTGTAGTACTTCCATTCATTCTTCGGTTTCATTCTTTCTTCAATGTATTTACTATGACTGTCATAATATTCCCTCCCTCTTAATTGGGGAGATATATCGTTTCTTCTATCCAAGCCCCCTCTCAACTTTAGGGAGATCAACAACTTCCTTCTTTTATAGTATTGTATAAAATTCAACTTTTCAAGGCCTCATTCTTCCTTATGGTATCAAGGTCAACTTGATCATCATCATTCTTATAGCTTCCTATATCATGCTCATTGTCATCTTTAATTACGAACATCTTCAACATCTTGAAGTTTATGTACTTACAAACTTTAATAGCAAGTACAACAAAATACAAAACCATGAAGTTAACTATATCAAGATCATGTTACTACAATGCAAGAATCAAAGAATTCAAACTTTATATATAAATGTTGAAAAGTGTGCAACAAGAAATGCTAAATTTAGAAAGTGTTAAAAATAGAACTGCTAAAAATAGCATGTCTAAAAATAGTAGTTTGGCCAATGAGCATTTTGGCCACCTTGGGTGAGAGGTGAAACTTCTAAAAATAACATCTTCTAAAAATAGCATTTCATGGTCCCTTCCTGTTTTTAGCAGTCCCTAGTCTAACTATAAGAAGTAAAAATGAATTTCGTCTTAACAACAGTTTTAAATATTAATTAATTAATCTCCATGAGTTAAGTAGTTATGGAAAATTAAACTAGAAGTCTTTGTGAAAACATGCAATTAGTTGTCCCACTGATTGAGGAATTAAGTATGAGTTCTATAATGAGAGAATCAGTTGACTTAGTTTATCTTAGTCAAGTCTAGTTAGATTATTTTAACAAGTTGTTAAAATAATGAGATATAGTTTGTTAATGCTTGCATGCATGTGACAACTATTATTTTTAGATAATTTTTGGATAACTGAGTATTCTCTCATGGATAACTGATGCATGTCAGTTCAGACAGAGACCCAGTTGAGTTCAGATAGTGGGATAGTGTACTGTCAGTTGCTAAGATATTTCTAGTAAGTATTCCTTGCATGGAGAAGGATTTATTTCCAAGAGAATTATGTGATATAGGAGATTGGAGGACTTGTGGCCTATATATTGAGGCCTAGCTAGTCTATGATCTTCATCTTTTGATTGCAAAAAGAGCAGGATAGCTCTTGAGTTGATTCTTTTTGTAAACTGAAGAGGATTTCCACTTGATTGATAATACAGTGTTGGGGTTTTATGCTGGTGCTTTCCCCAGTGATATATCTTGTGTTATGGTTGATTATTTCTCTTATTCAGTTATATTTGTTTATGCTTGATGTTACTCATGAATTTGATTATGCTTCCGCTTAATGTTTTGTAGAACTAGATCAAGTATTATGCTTTAGTACATTGCATATATCAGTTTGATCTACAAGTGAAATTTCTACATGGTATCGGAGAACACGTGATCAAGGAAGAATAATATACAAGTAAGAGAAATTCGAAGTTTATTATTTGGGATATAGATCTCAAGTTCTTATCACATCCATTTCGTTGATGGCTTTCTATGGTTTGAGGCTTGAGTATGCCCTTGATGGTAGCTCAAACTACATAGCTTGGAAGGATCACATGGAGTCAGTATTGGAAGATAATGGCCTTAAGGACTTCATTGATCAAGAATTCCCTAAGCCTACAAGAATCATCCTGTAGGGAGTTTGATATCACATAATTTCGAGCCTCCATGGGAAGGAGACTCCGCATGCAATGTGGAAAACATTGAAAGATTTATATCAGAATATTAGTGATAAGAGGAAGCTAGCACTGAAGGACAAACTTCGCAAGATTAAGTGTGAAAAGGGTGACACTATCTCTACATTCCTGAACAAGCTCACTACCTACAGAGATGAGCTTGCAATTGCAGGGGTCACTACAATTGATGATGATATGGCGAGTCTAGCACTCCTTGGCCTTCCTAAGAGCTAGCATAGCTACCAAGACTCAGTGAATGGAAGGGACAAAATGCCAGATTGGGAACGACTATGGTCGGATTTGATGCAGGAGGAGATTAGACGGAGAACCAAGATGGATCTTCATCAAAACATGATGATGAAGAGAACTTGGCTTTAGCATCTAAAGCTAAGAAAGGGAAAGGGAAGGCATCCCAATCCAAGGCTTCTTAAGGAGGGAAGAAGTTTGACAAGTTGAAGGCGAGATGGTTTTATTTTCATGAGTTGGGCCATTATGCTACTAATTGCCCAAAGAAAAAGTCCAAGAAAGGTTCCTCCAAGGAATCTAATGGTGATGCACTAGCTTCACAGTTTGAGATGGATTTCTCGCTTATTGCATGCATGGTTTCATCTAGCATGGGATGTGTTTGGTACTTGGACAGTGCAGCCTCTTTCAACATGTCAGGTGACAAGAATATTTTTAGCACTTTGGAGGAGAAGGATCTCTAGATATGGATGGAGATGGGCGATGACGGAAAGTGTTGTGTCTCAGGGGAAGGTACGGTTGTGTTTCAGAGGGAGCGTGGTTCTCCCCTCACTCTTTCCAATGTTATGTATGTACCAAGGCTGAAAACAAATCTTGTGTCTATTGCTATGCTTGAGGATAAAGGCTATGATGTAGTCTTTAATTTTGGAGAGGTTTTCCTAAGGCATATCGGCACTAGACAGAGCAAACAGATAGGGATTCGAATTGAGAATATCTATAAGTTACAGGTAGAATACTGCGCTGCATTGAGTTTCAAAGCAGAGGTGGTGCATGGCCAAGATATTGGTGATTTATGGCATAGGAGATTGGGCCACTTGCATCATGGGGCCTTGAAGATCATGCAACAAATTTCTACCATATTACCCTAGTGCAAGCTGGAGCAAATGAGAACATGCAAAGGTTGCACTTTGGGTAAGTATGCAAGAGATTCCTTTCATGATCGGATAGTAGAGCAAGAGCAATTCTGGAATGAGTTCATTAAGATGTATGTGAACCTTCTCTATAGCCTCCATCGCGAAGCATAGTTACTATGTTATTTTTGTTGATGATTTTTCTTGTAGATGTTGGGTCTACTTCATGCAAAAGAAGGATCAAACCTTATTGAAGTTTTGTGAGTTCAAAGCTTTGGTAGAGAAAGAATCAGGGAAGAAAGTAAAGGCCTTGTGGAGTGGTAACGGTGGAGAGTATGTTTCCCATCAGTTTAAGGACTTCTGTGCTTCAAAAGGAATTAAACAGGAATTCACGGCACCTCATAACCCACAACAGAATGGGGTGGCCGAAAGGAAGAACAAATCTATTGTGGTAGCAGCTCAAGCGATGTTCCATGACCAAGGCCTGCCACTTCATTTGTGGGACGAGGCATTCAATACAACAGTGTATCTTTAGAACAGAAGTCCTCATTGTATTTTGGGGATGAAGACACCTATGGAGGCTTTTTCAGGGAAGCGACCAAATGTGAGTCACTTCCGCATCTTTGGATCACCAGTCTTCTGTCATGTGACCAAAGATGCTCGGAAGAAGCTAGACCCAACAACTAAGTTGGGAATACTTGTGGGGTACACGGATACACCTCACAATTATCAGGTGTTCTGCCGGCCAATCAGAGGATCGTAGTGAGTAGGGATCTGAAGTTTGATGAGCAGCAAGCCATGCAAGTGTCACTTGAGAGGGAGCTCAAGTTGCATGGTGATGATAAGGAAGTATTAGTTCCTAAGGAGGAGGAGCCTCCTGATGATGTGGAGCAGCCTCTTGATGATGCAGAGCAGCCGCATGCAGAGATTCCAGTTGTGAAGATCACCACTACTGGAGAGTCTTCTAGAGATGGGCATAAACGCTCACGGGAAGCTGACATATTGATGCAGGATGCGAGAGAGAATTTGGGGTAGCCATCCTCTCATTGCAGACAGAGGAGATCTCCCGATAGATACACTAGCTACATGGCCCTCGTTGGGGAGTGTGTAGCGACTGAGCCTTCTTCTTTTGAGGAGGCAACACAGTAGTGAGTTTGGGTGGATGCGATGGTAGAGGAGTATGATTCTATCATGTAGAACAGTGTGTGGGATGTTTTCCCTAGACCGGAGGACAAGTCAGTGGTTACTTCTCGATGGCTTTACAAAGTAAAGCAGGCAGCTGATGGCAGTATTGAGAAACACAAGGCAAAGTTTTTTTCCCATGGTTTCTCACTGGTTGTGGGGATTGACTATGATGAGACCTTTTCTTCTATTGCAAGGTACTCATTGATCAGATTGATTCTAGCACTATCAACTCAGATGGGTTGGAAGATCCATCAGATGGATGTGAAGATAGCTTTCCTCAGTGGGGAGATTGAGGAAAAGGTATACATAGAGCAGCCTGAGGGATTTGAGACCTTCGATCATGAATTGCATGTGTGCCGGCACAAGTGAGCATTGTATGGGCTGAAGCAAGAACCCCGTGCTTGGTATGCCAGGATCGACAGCTATTTCACTGGGTTAGGCTTCACCAAGAGTAAAGCGGATGCGAACCTCTACCACATCATGGTAGAAGGTAAGTTATTGATTATTGTACTTTATTTCTATGATCTGATTTTGACAGGTGATGATCAATTGATCAAGTCTTGCAAGGAGGACCTTGCAAGAGAGTTTGAGATGAAGGACATGGGCCTCATGCACTACTTTCTAGGCATGGAGGTGTGGTATAGAGAGGGGGAAGTATTTGTGTCTCAGGGCAAGTATGCCAATGAGATACTTAGGCGCTTCCACATGGAGATGTGTAAGCCCATGGAGACTCCTCTAGCAGGTAACTGGAGGAAGGAGGATGCTACCTCAGGTGAGGTAGTAATTGCTACAGTTTATCGGTAGCTTGTGGGTTCACTCATGTATCTAGTGAACACACGATTGGATTTGTTCTTTGTGGTGAACCAGTTGAGTCAAGTTGTGGTTCAGCCAACCAAGTTTTTTTGGAAAGCGGAAAAGCATGTGCTGAGATATCTCAGAGGCACTACACAGTAAGGATTATGGTACAGACAGACAGAGGGAGTGAAGCTCCAAGGCTTCACGGATGCAGATTGGGCAGGTAGTCCATCAAACAGGAAGAGCACTTCTAGAGGGATCTTCAACCTTGGGTCAGCTGCGGTTTCTTGGTATAGCAGGAAACAAAGATCATTTGCACTTAGCTCAACAGAGGCTGAATACATGGTTGCTAGTCAGGTTGCATGTGAGGCCATATGGATGTGGAAGATTCTAGTAGGATTGTTTGGTCAGATAATGGATCCTACGGTGATATATTGTGATAATTAGAGCTGCATTAAACTTTCTGAGAATCCAGTGTTTCATGATAGGTCCAAGCATATAGATATCCGCTATCATCATCTACGGGATTGTGTGGTCAAGAGGATCATGATGTTGCTATACATTTCGACCGAGGAACATGATGAAGATATTTTGACAAAGGCATTATCAAAGGGCAAGTTTGAGTTCCATAGAGACAGGATTGGGGTTGTTGATAATCCCTTTCTTGTTGAGAGGGAGTGTTGAAAAGTGTGCAACAAGAAATGCTAAATTTAGAAAGTGCTAAAAATAGAACTGC
>APFE030114304.1:0-13562 GCA_000404065.3 Pinus taeda | reverse complement strand
AAAACAAGGGAGCCACTGCCGTGGCGGTAGTCCCTACCGGGGTCTGCCACAACAACAATACAAAATTGTAATTATAATTGAATTTCTGGTTTTTGAATTGTTTAGAAGCTAACTGGTAGATGGGTTTTATTTGTACCATGCATTGATGCACAACTAAAACCAAAAGCCCGGATGATATTGGCAAGCCATTGCCATCTTCCCAGATAGGTCCTTCAATTAGCACGACTAGTACAAAGAGAGTTCTATCCACTTGCTATCCTTTTTAATGAGGTTGTTTGTTCCAATTTCCACCCCTTCATGTTTCCACCATATCATTCACCCTATTCGCAAATCAAGTTTCACTAAATTATATCCTATAACAATCAATCTTTATGAGTCTGATTGGTTTGAGAGGAACCGTTAGATAGCTAGAGGCCAAGCCGGGCTTAAGCGGGACTACCAGACAAGGCATCACATATTCACTGTTTGAGCTAGCATTTAGGAGGCTAGACAGAATCACTTGAAGCTCTACTGCTTCTGTGTTGATTTTATGAAGGCCTTTCACCTATATATTAAACACTCGACTTCAATAAAATTAGGTTTCCATGAATGTAGGGTAGTTGCATATATTACTAGTGTATTGCATATTTTTTCACCTCCACGATAATCGATATCGCAATGGTCACATTTCAACATTGAAATTCCTTTAAGAGTTGACATGATTTGAGTTTGTGTACTTATTATTATCGAGTGTTTGCTTAGCATCACTTTCAACATTTGAATTCCTTTAATGGGCGAGATGATTGGGTGGGTGTTTATTATCGTCGACTGTCTGCTTATTTCGGATATCTCGTCGTAGTTTCGTTGAATATGTGTAAATTATTCAAACCTAATATTATCATTCCTTACCAATATTATCCAAAACCATGCAAAACAATAATTGCGTAGAAGTCATATATGAATGTAAAGTGAATGATTGCTCATGTACACATGCGTACGAGTAACTTACCCTTCCAAATTTCATGTTTTATAAAATATTTTAAGCAGTGCTAAAAATTTTAACAAAAGCATTTCAGTATTTTTTCATGATAAAAATATGAAAATTACAGATTCAGGTGAATTCAACCTCATAAAATATCCAGATAAAATATTTGGGGCCATGAAGCCAGTGAAGGCGAGCAGGATTGCAGTGGATAACGGTAACTGTGAATTCAATGTAAATTTAGGCTTCTGACATGTTTTTAACCTTTATTCCTTTTAAAAAATGATATAGAATTATATTACGGTCATATATTTTATTTATTATTGAAAGTGAGCGAAGTATTTTTACTACATTTGGTTGTAATATCAACAAGAAATCGAGTGACCATAGTAAACTTGGGATTATTAATGTTTTACAGTGATTTTAACTAATACTAACTAAACATGCATATTCATTTTTTTATTTTTTAGTTAACATTCATTTTCTATTTAGAGAATATTTTATTTTTATTTTAAGTGAGACACATGTCAAATTCAGTTGCCCTCATGCTCGGTTGTAGAAGGAGCTTCTCAACTCAATGAATTAAAGCTTAAATTTTTTACCATATTTACTTCACTATATTAACAAATATTTAAAATAAAATAAATGAGAAATAAACATTTTGACTTCACATTTTTTACCATGTTTACTTCACTATATTAGGAAATATTTAAAATAAAATAAATGAGGAATAAAAAAGGAAGGATCAACTCAATGGTTCTTCATTTATTTTATTTTAAATATTTTTTAATGTCATTTAATAATTAAACTGAAGGTTTTTGTGTGGTGAGGTTTTATCTTACAACACTATTTTCCTAGATTGGTCGTTCACCACCGAAGCATGCCCAATCAAAATTGTTTTGTTATTCTTATATTCTCCCTCCACCATGTAACGACGCCATTCAATTAATTAGTCACATGATCGAGTCCCACTATTATGTTTCTTTTCACCAATAAGTAAAATTGCTAATTTAACATTTATTAATTTGAAACTAAAAAAATTGTTCAATTTTTTATATATCTCTTAATCAAATTTTATCCCATCATTTATGTAAAAATCAAAATTTCCAAAACCCATTTCAAATATAACCGATGCCTATGAAATAATTATTCACCATTTTAAAACACCTCGAATAGTTAAAAACCCATTAAAACCCGTTCGTAGCATTCTTTTGTGAAATTCTAAGTCATTATTTACTACGGAAAAGAGTTCTTGGCATTATCTACTATTGAAGTGTAATAGTAGAGGGCGATAAAATATGTTACAAACCCCAACGTGACGAAAGGGTGCTTTCACTCTTACTTTTATAGGAACCGCAATACTGAAGTGGAAAGGTGTATAAACATTACGTATTTAGTAAGTTAAATAATGAAATGATGCAAAATTTCTAATGTGATTCTCAGTGGAAATATGAAATTCAAATGAATTCCAATAGCGTTAAAAATTGCGAGACGCTATCTACCATAGAAAAACAGTTCTTGTTGTGGTTGTAGACGAAATATTTTGAATGGTTACTTGGCCATTCGGACCAGTCTCTGCCTTCTAGATACTGGCCATGTCAAACTATCCTCCAAAGGAAAGGCCGAGCTCTGCTTGTCGTGTGGGAGTATGCGGCCACTTGGAGAGAGTACACAAGGTAAATCTTGAGCAGATGGAAATATTAAAATGAAAATGATAATACTGGCCATGTCTTCAAAAATAACCATGCTCCGTCAAATTAAAAGAAGAAAGATCAAGAAATCAAATACCTGTTGAAACTGCTTCACAGGGGTGAAGCTTTGAAGCATCTGGGCACCTGCATCTATCAGGTGGGAGCCCACGGTGCGTGGCTTCCCTGGCACATCTTCTGGGGTTGAAGCTATGTAACCAGAAGGTAGTCTCTCGCTTGATGTCATGTTGATGGATAAACACACACTAATATCTTCCTCAGCTGAAAATTCAATTACAGAGACGAAGAACACAATAAGGAACAAGCATAGAAGGTAGGCGGCCAGAGTCAATTTAGCTTGAAAGCTCAGCCATGGCTATGTGACATGCATAAAACACTTGGCTTCCTCTCTAACTTTGCTAACCCAACACGTGGTTTCATCTTAATAAAAAGTGGCCCCAACTGGACTTTGGATAAAATGAATGCACGAAAAAATCACTGCTGCCCGAACTTTGGATATAAAATGAAGTGCAACATAATTTTTTTTTGGATATAAACAAACTTTGTAATTAAAATGTAGGGTGCCAGAAAACTTTGTATATAAAAAAGTTACCACAATATTTCCGTATCGGGCCACGTGAAGGCCTCAATAAGAGGTAGAATATTTTTCAAAAAAAAAAACTTTGGTTAAAATTTCAGTGAATGACATTGTCAGCATTAAACTTTGGTTAAAATACGTATAGGCGGAAAAAAGAATCGGTCAAAAGATGAATTAATGCAATGTCAACGATCAATCGATCGCTATAGTCCTGCTAAAGGCAGGGACTAATAAAAATACATCAACCATTACAACATAGACACAACAAATGTATGGAAGGGAATCACCACTTTTCATTAATCAATAAAAAATAATATAAATGTATACCATCAGTAAGTCCTCCTCTCTAGCCTGCAATCCTAGTCTCCCCCTCTAACAAGGGTTAGTCTCATAAATTAGCAGAGCTCTCACACTATATCAGACTCTCTAGATCTACCTTCACCTTGACATGGCTAGTTTATATAGGCCTTTTTCCCTTCTTGGGAGAATGTATCTAGACACCTAGGGGAAAGAGAAGTTAGTAAAATTATGTAATAATTCACCCCTAGCCAACTCATAGACAAATCAATTGAGTTGATCTCTTAGGAAATGACAAAATCTAGAAGGCTCAAGACTATCATTGGTTGCAAAAGGTAAATTTGTGCCCATCAACTCTAGTTATGCATTGTGAATTAGGGGAGTGTCATAGGATGTAAAGGGCCAACCAACAACATTGTTGTAAAATGGTAAAAATCAAGGGTACAAGTTATGCATCAAGGTCAACAACAAAAAACGCTCCCACAATTGACTCAATGTGGGTAAAATAGATTGATAACATTTTTGGTCGAAATACGACGAAACAATTTTTGGTTAAATATTTATCTTTTGTTATTAAAAATTCATTTTTGACTGCATATATTAATTCATCACCCCAAAAAACCCCTAGGGCACTAAGATTATGAAGAGTTTGAAGCTCAAACTTGTATCTCCAAGAAATCCTTACAAGATTCTAGATAAATTCAATGATAAAATATGCTCAGAAAAACTCCAAAAGATATAACAAATAGACTATGACATACATAACTTACAATTGATAACTATTTACATGAACTTAGTTTCTAGAAGATCTAAATCTCCTTTTTTTTAAAGATAAATTATTGAATTCTCCTTTACATAATTGTCTTTTGAAAAGCATATTTAGTGATATTAAGTTTCATTATTCATGATGGTTTTTCTAACTTCTCAGCAAGGACTAATCCATGCAGCACTTGTGCTTTTTCTTTCATTTTTTTCCTTTTTCCCCCTTCTTAGTCTTGAAGTATTAATAAAAATAAGGAAGTTGGGTCCATTTAATTTTGTAGGTTTTAATTTTGTACATAAATTACCTACATACGAATTCTAAAAAACAGAAAATAAACAATGGAGAGAGCATAACACATAAAACAAATATACACAGAGATTTTCCCCTGGATCCCAAAACCGGGACTACCAGATTGATTTTCATTATGTTCCTTTCAATGTTACAATACATATATATGCATGTCAAAGAATCCATAAACCCCAATCCATTAACCCTAGATTAGAACATAATCGTATTTCTCTTAATCGGATCTACAATATACCATGGACCGAAAACCATCGCGCCCAAAACTATGTGCGAAATCCATGGACAAAACCATAGGTATGTCTGCCCACCTAATATAGGGTCCAAAAGAAATTTCCCCAGGGCGCTTCCCTAGACCCCGTAGAGGGGGTCTAGTCATGGAAATAATATAACACAGCCCAACAAATTTAACAAAAGCAAAAAAAATCCCTATATATTTTTCTTATTTCTTTTTTCCTCTTAGAAAGTATGAATAAAAATTGACAATTTTCTTTTTTTCTAGTGGAGTTGGGTTTGTTTAAATTAAAATAAACATCCTTGGTACTTTCTTTTTCATTTTTTTCTTTTTAATTAAATATGGGTTGGAGTTAGTCTTAATGTTGGATAGAAGAATGATTTATGTAATTTTGGATAGAAGAAATTGGAAATCTGCCCAATTGTAGGATGCTCTCATTATGATTCTTTATTCCCCAAAATTAGATTCACCCCTAAGCCCTGTTATAAGACTTAAACCTAGGATTTGATGGGGACTAAACTCCACACAAACCAGCTAGCTTACACTTTCTAGATATAAATCTAATAATACTTAAATCCATCTTATTTAAATAGAGGAATACTTTTATGCTATTATTCAAAGAAAAACATTAAAATTAAAAGTGTGAATTTAAATAGAAAAATGAGATTTGAATTTAATTTTAAAAATAAATAAATTCTTAAAATAATTTTAAAATTTAATAAAAATTATTAAATTATTCTATGATAAAGTTGTTGATAATTTTTTCCCACCTAAGAAGTTAAGTTGCAATTGAAACTAGTACTTGATTTTATTTAAAGATTAAGGTTAAATATTTTAGCAATTGAAACTAGTATGTGATTTTATGTATAAGATTAAGGTTAGATATTTTAAAAAGCATATGAAATAATTAAAATTAATAATAATGATGTCAAGAATGGACATTGATTTTATTGTAGAAATTATTTAGGTTGAAAGCACATTTTGGTTTCAGAGTAAGATTTAAATCTATTGTTCAATAGTTAAGAGTTTTTCTTCCTTAGATGTAAGGAAAAAAGTTAACGATTCAAGATTCAAGGCCTCTAAGCTAAGAGCTCATCTTCCTTGGACTTAAGAAAAAAGTGTTAATAGTCTACTCATTTACTAATCATTAATAAATCATTTTAGATGGCATAATTTTCCTCAAATAATGATGTTGAATTAACCATGATATTAGTTAGTAATAACTATTATCACTGTAAATTAATCATTAAATTAAGATAGAATTACCACCTTTAAATTTTATATATAAATAAATTAATATAATAGGAAAATCTAACCTAGAGCAAGCAAGTGGGACAACTATAAGTAACTAATAACCCAAAACATATGTATTTTGCTTTAATTATTTAAAAAAAATCATATCATTTATAATGATTCGCTAACATTCCATAAAGAGGGAGGATTTGTCTTCTGCGTAATACAAGTTTTGAAATTTAAATTTTAATTACCCAAAAATACTTTAAACCATTAATAACAAATTTAAAAATCCCAAAATGATAAGAAATTTTTTTATTTATAAAGACACTCTCATCCTAACATTTTATTTAATAAGGATAAGCTGCATATTGATATATTATGCCATCGCATTATAAAGTTGGTGATAAAGTAATCAAAAAGCATCTTAATAACAAATTTAAAAATCCCAAAATGATAAGAAATTTTTTTATTTATAAAGACACTCTCATCCTAACATTTTATTTAATAAGGATAAGCTGCATATTGATATATTATGCCATCGCATTATAAAGTTGGTGATAAAGTAATCAAAAAGCATCAAAATGATGGATGGTGAGAAATGTTTTGTTATTATATTTTAACATTTAGTTATATTTGGGTTGGCATGAGGTACATATCGATATTTTGACCTACATTATCAGTATGCATTTTTAAATATTTTGAATTTTGAAATCATTGGATGTGAAAAGTTCATGTGAATTTGAATTTAGATACATATTGATATCTATTTAGTTGTTGTTAAGATTTTTTAAATTGTAGTTTTATGTTTGTTTTTAATTATAATTGATGTTGAAATTTTATATTATTTAATTTAAATTTATTTGATTAATATTAATATGTTTTTAATCGAGGTGAGGATAGTATGATGGATTTTTCGAGATCTAATATATGGTTAGAAGTTTAAGATAAAAGAAAGGTGAGAGAAATAGATCTAGCTCTCACACACTCATCAACATTTGCAAGGTGGCTAGACGCATGCAAGGAATTTATGATGATTTGAGAGATCAGTGTGGCATCGCCTACTTGGAATTTTTTGTTGCACTTTGGTCTCCAGCCAGAGGCATTGTTAGTCTTTTGGTTACATGTCTCGAGGCAGTCTCTAGTGCAATCTTGAAGGTATTTCCTGCCGCATGTCTATTGGGTTCAGCATCTCCTCTCTAACTTACAAAGGCTAACGTCTACATGTATGTCACCTGTAACACCCTCCTCCCACATTTATCTAGGTTAACATGTCCACTAGGGTAAACATGTGACAAGAGGCTACTATGGTCTAATTCAACTCCCCATGTACAGTTAAGGAAGTGGAATTGGCAAAACAAAACCAAACTGACCTTCCACACCTGCTACAGAACCTCCAGGAGCCAACCAACCTTTCCAAGTGACCAACCCCTAAGTAAATTTAACATTTTACTGACCTAGAGCCTCGGTCGCTCCCATGACATGGGCATGCATGCGACTGGGACCTTCTAGTCGCTCCCACAACAAGGGAATGCAAGTGACTGGGGCCTTTTTCAGCTAGTTCAGATCTAGTGACCCTAGATTCTGTATCACTTTTTCAGGTTCAGGACTTAGGCCACTGCCCAGAACTCCATGGAACTTCCAGAAGTGAAAAGTAAAATTGAAACAATGATACTAATGCAAATACTTGAACAAGACTTGACTGTACTCATACTAGCCATGAAAGGCATTTCGTTAAGCATGTCACAAATATGCATTTTATCGGTCATTACAACATAACTGATCATAGGGCTCTCATACTTATATGAGAATCACTAAGAAGCATTGATGTCTTATCACATTAGTTGCATTATCATCTATTAGGTAATATATTCATTGTTCATTCATTTACAAATAAAAACATGATGAGAGACATACATCATCATTGTCATAAAACATACTCATAATCAGCATATAAACAATAAAAATAATAAGGATACAATAGCCATAGAATCCACATATAAACAAGTACATTTACACATGAAATACCAAGGAAAATGAACTCTTATTAATGAATGCAAAAGCCAACAAGATTTGCAACTTCCACGAACCACCTGACGATAAATTGGTCAATCCAAATATTTCTTTCAGCTAATCACCCCCGTGCCATATTCGAAGCATGAATGTGGCACTCATAACCAAAACTCAACCATCGATTCCCAAGGCTACACCACCTCACCCTCATCAATAGAACTAGGATTTACCGCAATCCACACTGGATCACTAGGCCCTAAGAAAGCATGGATGCCACTAGATTTCTCCATCTACACCGTGAGTAATTTTCTTATCTCCTAGTCTCTGGTCTTTACCACAATCCACACTAGATCACTAGGCCCTAACTAAGACCCCACCCTCTAGGATTTACCATATATCCTGCCATTAACCGACCAAGGATTCCTAGGCCTTATCGACGGCACCCACCTCTAGGATTTATAGTATATCCTTCCATTCACCGGTCGTGGACTCCTATGCCCACCAAGGTAACAAAAAATCTAGCTTTAACGCAACCCATAGTCTAGTTAAGAAGTTACTAGGCCAAGGCTTTACTGCAATCCACAGTTTGATTCAGGGATCACTAGGCTATGTGTTATTGCTTTCAGAGACCACCTCACCCAGTTTTGATTCTAGCTCAACCAAAACACGAGAACCCCATCACACCATGGCTATCCCAAAATAGTAAGGCAAGGTTGAAGAACACAGTCATATATGAAAAAAGCCCATGCCAATGACAGTAAGGGAACCAACCACACACATCATGTACCTGCATGCCAAAACTAACAAGGAAATCACACATGCAAATCAATACCTGCAAATAATCCCACTATAGTTACTTGATCATGCTCTTCCTTGCTTGATCCTTGCTTTCCTTTTCCTTATTTTCCTTTCTTGCTCCAATGTTGAATTGCCCCAAGGAAAATCTAAGTGTCCAAGAGTGTGAGAGAGAGAATAGAGAGAGAGCTCCAAAAATGAACTGACAAAAGGTTAAATTGACCAAAGGCACCAATTAATCCTTAGAAGCCTTTTTATTAATGAGGTCTCTTTTTTCTTCAATTTTCCATTATTTTCCTTCATTTTCTTCCTCACATGCAACTTGTGACCTTTCACCTTCCTTTTCTCTTAATTTCCATTATTTTCATAAATAAAATTCCAATTAATGCCACTTTTCCTTTCCAAAGCCTTTGTCATTACCTTTGCCAATTTCCTTAGCCATAATAAACCAAATGAACACCCACACTAGGATGTCTTACCCAACATTCAACTTGGAATAAGTGTCCCATAACTGTGGTTATTATTTTTCCTTTATTAAATTTTATTACATTGAGTTTTCACTAGGGATGATACAAAACCCTCCCCTTTTGGGGAACACCATCCTCGATGTTCAACGACACCTACAACCAACAACACTGTTGAAAGCAAAACATATTGTCCATGGAGCTTTATAACTTAGCTCGTTGCAGTATTTACAATGACCAACCTGCTCAAAAACAAACCAACATGACAACATAACAACATGACAACCATAATGACATGACACCCATAGGACACGAAAACATAGGCCAAAAACATTCTCTCAACCAATGAATAGTGAAGGATACATAGCCTGCATCTGATATGTCATCTCCCATGTAGCTTCATCGGGCCCAAAGTGCTTCCACTGCACTTTAACCTGCTCAATTCCTCGATTCTGGAGCATGAGCATATTTCTCTGCAATATACACTGAGGTTCCAGCTGGAATTCTTCATCTGGCTCCACCTGCAATACATACCATGCAATCACATGATCAACATCTTTAACATACTTCTTAAGCAATGACACGTGGAAAACATCATGGACTTTCACTGCTGGAGGTAGTACAAGTCGATAGGATACTGGTCTATTCCTTTCAATAATCTTGAAAGGTCCACAAAATTGAGGTGACAGCTTTGCAAATGATCCAATCTTCAAGGATCTCTTCTTGGGGTTGATGTGCAAATACACTTGTTCCCCAACTTGAAACTCCTTAAACAACATTCTTCGATTTACATAACTTTTCTGCTTGTCCTATGCTGCTTTCATATTCTTATTGATAAGCTGCATTTCTTGTTTCATCTCTGCCAACATATCCAGTCCAATCCACACCTTGTTGACTGGATCACTCCAAATGATGGGAGTATTACAACTTCTCCCATATAATTCCTCAAACATACTCATCCTCAAATATTCTTGGTACCCAATGTTTTAAGCAAACTTGACTAGTGGAATATATTCTTCCCACTTCCACTATTGATGCATCACATACATCCTCAACATGTCCTTCAATATCCTATTGACCCTCTATGTTTTTCCTTATGTCTGTGGATGATAAGTTGTACTAAAGGAAAACGCTATCCCTAAACCTGCAAACAACTTCTTCCAAAACTTAGAAGTGAACTTAGCATCCATGTCTGACACAATCTTCTTCAAAACACCATGCAGTGTCACTACATCTCTGATGAAGACTTGTGCTACATCACTAGCTGTATAAGTAGACTTCACTAGAATGAAGTGTGTTACCATTGTCAACCTCTCCATCACAACCATGATGGAATCATGTTGTCTAGATGTCCTTAGAAAACTTGTGATGAAATCCATGGAAATGACCTCCCATTTCCACTCTGGAATTGCAATCAATTGTACTAGTTCACCTGGATGCTTACACTCTGCCTTTACCTACTGATAGTCCAAGCATCTAGCCACAAACTCTACCATGTCTTTATTCATATTCGGCCAATAATAAAACTTCTTCAACACTATCAATGTCTTTTGATATCCTGGGTGACCTTAATATAGTTTCGCATGAAACTCTCTCAAGATAGTCTTCTTGAGATCACTACTACCTGGCACATATATGCTATCCCTAAATCTGATCAAACCATCTGTTGTAAGATAATAGTCCACATCTTTACCACATGTACCCTGTTGTAACATGTACATAAGCTCCATGTACCTGTCATCTTGTTGACCTTCCTATAAGATCCAATTATGTAAGTTTGTCCCATAAGAACTCATAGCTACTATATGATTCACCTATATCTGCCTACTAAGAGCATCCGCAACCCTATTCCCTTTACCCTTGATGTACCTAATCTCAATGTCGAACTCACTGATCATGGCCAACCCTCTATCTTGCTTGGAATTCAAGTTCGACTGATCAAACAAGTATCTCAACCCACTATGATCACTCATCAATACAAACCTCTCACCAAGAAGATAATGCTTCCACATCTTCAACTCATGGATGATCCCTGCCAGCTTAAGATCATGTGTCGGATAATTATTCTCGTGATCATTCAGTTTCCATGACTCATAGCACACTACCTATCCTTCCTACATAAGAACTCCACCAAGTCCTCTCTTGCAAGCATCTATACACACCACAAACTCTTTATCTGGATCTGCAATCCTTAACATTGGAGCATTTGTCAACAACTGCTTCAATTGCTCAAAACCTACTGCACATTCCTTTGTCCATTCAAATTTCTTACCTTGCCTTTGTAGTGAAATAATAGGATATGCAATGTGAGAGAAGTTCCTAATGAACCTCCTATAGTAGCCTGCTAACCCCATAAATGATCTTACCTCTTCCACATTTCTAGGAGTTGCCTATTCTACGATAGCTCTTATCTTCTTTGGATCCACTGTTATACCTTCCTTGGAAACAACATGTCCCAAGTAATGTACCTTTGTATGAAAGAAACTACATTTTCTAAGCTTGACATACAACTGATGCTCTCTTAGCAATCTCAACATTGTTGTTAAATGCTCAGGATGTTCTTCCTCATTTTTAGAATATATCAAGATGTCATCAATGAATACAATAAAAAATTGTCTATATAAAGACACAACACACTATTCATAAAAACACATAAAGATAGTTGGAGCATTAGTCAAACCAAATGGAATTACAAAAAATTCATAATGCTCGTACCTAGTCTGGAAAGTTGTCTTGTATATTTCCTCTTCCTTAATGCATACCTAATGATATCCTGATCTCAGATCAATATTTAAGAACACTTTTGGTCCCTTCAACTAATCGAACAAGTCATCAGTCCTCAACAATGGATACCTATTCTTTATGGTTACCTTGTTCAAATACCTATAATTGACGCATAACCTAAGTTTACCCTCCTTCTTCTTCACAAACAATATCGGTGCACCCCAAGGCAACATACTTGGCCTAATGTATCCATTGTCAATCATTTCCTTCAATTTTAACTTCATCTCTACTAACTATGGAGTGCTCATCCTGTATGTTGCCTTCAATGTTGGTGCCACCCTTGGTACCAAATCAATAGAAAAATACACTTCTCTTTGAGGCGACAACTCTAAAATATTTTCTGGAAACACATCCTAAAATTGCTGCAAGATCAAGTACCTACTCAATACCTCTACATCCTCAACATATTTACCTTTATCACTAGAAATATGCACTGCAAATAACACACACCCTTTTCTGCAACTGTGCTTTGCCTGTAGAGTTTTCAACATTCTAACTAACACTTCTTGCTTCTTGCCCTACAATATTCTCTGTTCTCCATTGTCATCCAAACACTCAATGACCTTGTCATAACAATCCATTTTGGTCCTATGAAGATAAAACTATCCCATGTCCAAAAGCATACTATATGATCCCAATGGAAATACATTCAAATGTGTTGAGGTAGGAATACCATTAAACTCCAATGCACAAGCTCTTACCCAGTGATACACTCTCTTCTTTGTACCTGTAGCCAACTACACTAACTAGGATTTTGCATGCATTTCTTTATTCAAACCACACTTATCCACCAGGTCAGGACTAACATAACTATAATTAGATCTAGGGTCAATTAAAATGGAAACAACTTGATCACAAGGCTTACCATCCATTTCGATAACAGTTTCCAAGTGCTCTACCTACTTGTTATCCAGTGCTACATAAATCTATGAAATGTTTTGCCCAACATCACCAATTGTCCGTGCCTCATGTGTACTCTAAATCTGAGGCCTACCACCCTGATTCTGCGGAAAATATCTCTTAATATGTTCCTTACCACATGTCCAACACTTCAATTGTCCTGTACCATCACCCATATTTTGCTATTGTGACCCATGTGACCCAATTTTCCTGTACCATCACCCATATTTTGCTATTGTGACCCATGTCCCTATCTAGCTAGGTTGAATTTCTTGTATGGTGCAACATTTTCTTTCTCTTCTACATTCTGAGGCCGTGTTATTTTTGGCTTCCATTTACCTTTAGCTTTATCTTTGTCTTTCCCTTTTCATCCTTCCTGAGATTATGTTATACACTTTGACTGCTCATAACAATGCTTCAATTTCCCAATAACTTCCTCAAGTGATTGAGCTCATCATACTCAATCTGATCTCTAAATGCTAATGGAAATCCACTGAAAAGTATATGAACTTTGGCCTTGTTAGCTCT
>APFE030114299.1:133724-154939 GCA_000404065.3 Pinus taeda | reverse complement strand
GGGTGAAGGGTTCACCACTGCAATTCATTGTCGACAGTGGTAGCCAAAAGAACCTCATTTCAGTAGAGGTCGTGAAGCAGTTGGGCCTACCGACTACACCACACCCACAGCCATATAGTATCAGGTGGCTTCATGAAGGATGAGATCTCAAAGTTTTCTAGCAGTGTCGCCTTCCCTACAACATCAAGCCCTTCATAGACGAGGTATTGTGTGATGTTACACCTCTGGATGTTTGTGATGTATTATTAGGCCAGCCATACTTGTGGAGGCGACATGCTGTTTATGAGTCAAGGCCTCGCGCTGTCATTATTTCTTTGAATAATTCATTATATAGGATACAAGAGGTAGCCCCACCTACCACCACCTCTTTGATCACTGCTAATAAAGGTAGCAAGCTCATCTCCCAGACTAGGAAATTCATTTTCCATCTGGTTCGCTCCCAAAGTAAGGGGAAGATCGTTGCCACATCCATGACCCCCGCGAAGGGTTCCTCCATGCAACAGCAACAAAAGAGGGATACGGTGATGAAAGAACACAAGAGCAACTTCTCCTCACCCACCAGGGTACCACACAAGTTTTAGGTGGGCAACAAAGTCTGGTTGCATCGGCAGAAAGAACGCCTTACCAGAACCCATCAGAAGCTCAGAGCACTCCGACATGGTCCTTACAGCATTAACAAGGCTATGGGAAACATTGCTTTAGAGCACAGTATTCCTCCATTCCTTCGCCTACACCAAGTGTTCAATGTGTACCGTCATCAACCATGCTTCCCACCATTACTGGACACATCTGAGATTGCAGAACAGCTCACAAGGGACCAAGTTCAGCAGATGGAGGAAATCAACGCAATGGGAACCATTGCTTCCTAAGGGGGAAGGAATGATCCAGGTGGATGTTGATGGACACCCACCTATCCCATTTGGACCCCCACAACTATCTCTTTCAGTTTTTCAGTTTCCATAATTATAGCAAAATTTACTATTTTTAGTAGTTTTTCGGGTCCTAAACTTCCAGAGCCGTTTTGAGGCCCTAAACGACATTTTTTTGGGAAATTTGGGAGTAACATGGGTCCATGGGCTGATGTTTCTCTTCCCAAAGTTGTAGTGCTCAGATAGATCTTTCTAACGAGTTATTGTACGCGTCAAATGAAGATCGGGTGCCAAAGTTACGACCCCAGGAAGTTGATGTACCAACTTACCCAAAACGAGGCCCACAATTTGGCGTTTCATCTTCTAGGGTTAGGTTTTGGGATGTTAAGGGTTTTCCATTGTTTCTCAACAATAAATAGGCCTCCGAGCCTCATTGTAACACAGTGCAGAGGCATGTAGCCGCCACATCTCTTCTTAGAGATAAGCTACCATCGCCCTAGCTGGTTTATTTCCAATTCTGTTTGTAAGCATATTTTAGTACTTTACATTAATGAATGAAGTATTATTTCTGTTACATCTTTGTGTTTATGGTTTGTTGCGTTCCTGTTTAAATTTAGATCACCGCCCACCTTTGGTTTTGTGATGAAATCCTTTGTTAATCCTTTATCAGCATTCCCGGTGGTTTTTAACACTATCGGCGCTTCACCCATATCGCAACTTTTTAAAAGGTTCTCATCTTCAAAAGTTTCGATTCTCTGATTTTCTAACCTTACGATGTGATGATGCTCTGATATTCAGGACCTCCGACATGCAATGTGCCGATATGCCTAACCTCTGATGTTAGGATGCATTGATATCTCTAGACCTTTGATATTCCTTCCTAACGCTTGAATCCTTGAACTTCAGTAAACCATATCTTTTGATCCAAGAGTCCAAATTTGGACTTCAACATATCGTTGGAAAGCTTGTTCATAGCACTTTCCAATGGAGAGGGTTCGATTTAGGCTTTGATTCCTTCTTCTTCTTGGAAAATGACTACAAAATCCTCTGCTCATTTACTCTTTGGATGACTGAAAGCACATTTTGCAGTAAGTGACAACATTGGCTCCAATTAGGGACAGTGCCTTGTTGGAAAGGTGTTGAGAACCTGAAGACTAGTAGCCTTCACCATTAGGCACGGAGTCAAAAATATAATGAACATAGTGAGCTTATTTATATACAAATCCTGCTTATGCATAGGGCTCAATTCACCCAAGTGAGGTCAACCTTCCAATGGTACTAGCCCAGCATCTGAGTACTAGACCTTATGCCATTGTTCTCTTGAAAGTCAACAGCTAAAACATGCATTCACCACTGCGCCCAAAATGATATTTGATGCTTAACTCTTTTAATCTCCTCCATGAACCTTCTAGTTGGGCTTGGAATTGATATATATTGTTGCAGGCCAAAGATGTTTACAACAAGATTCAAATAGTGGAGTTGCCAAGGTGAGAGATCTTCAACCCACACTTCCCTTGCTCACTCGACAGAGGGAATGTAAAAATTATCGTATCGAGAGAAAAATATTCTAATTCGTTCCTCGACAATGGCGCCAGAAATATGTTGTAGATTTTTCTATCT
The DNA here is from genome assembly GCA_000404065.3 of Pinus taeda. Taxonomy (NCBI): domain Eukaryota; kingdom Viridiplantae; phylum Streptophyta; class Pinopsida; order Pinales; family Pinaceae; genus Pinus; species Pinus taeda. The sequence continues at coordinate 152,450 of APFE030114299.1, read as the reverse complement.
CCTGTCACACAATTGCTTTCATAAGATATAGAAGCCTCCTAGAGACAACCTCTGGGTTAATAGGAGACCAGTGCCTAGGGCATCTGAGAGGAGTGGTTTTGAAGGTTATCTAAAGGCTTTCTGCTTTACTCCATATGTCATGTAATTGGTTCAATATCCCTTCGCCAATGTAAACTCAAGAAAACACATTGATTGAAATAAACATTGGTAGATATGGCTAATCTCAAAGAGAAATGTGTTGGTTCTGGTGGTCGACACACAACAATACACATTTTAACATTGTTATTGTAGTATGTATGAACAGGAGGAAGGAAAGGAGGGAAATCGATGAAGAGGGCTAGACATAACATAGAATCCTAAGCAACAATCTCCAATAGAAATATGGAAGAGTGAGGAGGTGAAAAAGCAAAAAATGTGGAGTGTGAATTAAGGTCTCAAGCTTTATGCCTCATGAATACATTTTTCACCAATTTGCATAAGTAAATATGCACTTACATATAGGTACTGTAGGCTATCAAATAACACAAGTAAATATGTCATTACACAGGTACTGCAGGCTATCAAATAACACAAGTAAATTTGTGTTTACATAGGTACTTCTCACTACTTAGTAGCATACATACAACCATGAGAGAGTGAAACTGGTAGCTTCATAACACAATTTCAGAAGAGGAAGGACATACATGAAATGATATACAAAGGGGAAAACATATTGCACATTTCTATGATTCGAATCAACCAAACTGCTTCATTAATCTTTGAAGATAGAGTCTAAATCACCAGTCCATTACATTTAACAATTGTATATTCTTGAGCACCTTATGAACAAGCAAATTGAACCAAAGTGGAACCACTCTCTCTACAAACAGAGCTCAAAACTTACAAAAGAAAAATTCAGGCCTCTAGAATGTAGAAATTGAGAAACTATCTTAGTGTTTCTTCCCTCTATTTATAAGGAGAGGGGAAGCTTTGAACAATAGTGACAAAATATCTCAGCCGAGCTCCAGCTGTCTCGCCATGTGAAGGTTCTACGGCCAAAATGATTACAATTGGATATGATTATGTTCTTGAAAATGCAAAAATTACAAAATAATAGACATAAAGAAAATTGAATGATGGTTGAGGAAAATATATCCCTGCCATTCTTGTGATGGCCTCCAATCAGGGCACACTTTTTCCATGATGTTCCTCTTTAGTTTCTCGGTCGGTTCACCTGTCACTTTCATTTTATCTGCTTGAATTCCCCACTCTCTGGAGTTGGGAGCGATCAACTGTCAGTTGCTTGTCATAGAGAAGAAATGGAGATCGACCTCGCTAAGCAGTGTGCAGGTCACCTAAGAATCAATTTCTTAGCATGGAGCTCCACATAGGGTGGTTTTTTTCCATATCCACCTCATCCATATGTCAATAAAGAAACCTTCAAGTTTTTCTTATAATGTGAGAGGACCATTATCTTGACTGAGTTCATAAACCTTTCACAACTAAGCACCAGATGTACATGATTCACAACCACGGGAAGCAAGATAGTCGAGGCATTTTGAAAGGATTGAGTTATGCATTGTCATTAGGAGATTCCGGCCTATTGGCCCAACCACCTATGCATGCAAAATTTCTATGCGAAGAGTATGTTACAATATTAAAGTCATGTTGTTTTAAAATGCACATGGCATCCCTGACATTCGGATGAAAAGCTAGTATCTCAGTTGGTTGTGACCAAAGTTTGCACACAAATATACTATTATACTTGCTCCCAAGAATCCATAGGATTGTTGGGTTGACTCAAGTCGAACCATTATGCTTGCTCCCAAGAATCTAAAGGATTGTTGAGTCGAAGCATACATATTAAAGATTAAGAATAGCGCAATCTTGTTTGAACGATGCTGACACCACTAGCTAGTTGTTAATGAATTTCTATTTATATTGTTGTTTAGTTCACCAAACGAACCACTATTGTTGTTTGTTTAATTTTATAATTTATAAGTTTGTATAAATATGTGAAGCGCTTGAAGCACGAAACACTGGAGATACCTTGTTATTATTTTTACCGATTAGTACATATATATGTGTGTGTGTTAATATATGTTATTCCTTGTTGTGTAGCCATTTTGTATGGATTTTGAAGCTTAGACTTGTTCTTGTGTTAAATGACTAAGAGCGTAGAGGCACAATGCAGCCTTGAGTAGGGGCCCACTCAAGGTTTGGTCATGTGTTTTTAATCTTTTGTTAAATTTGTGAGTATATTTATGTTGTTTTTCTAGCATGTTAGATTTTAGTTAATTTCATTCCAAGTACATGTGTTATTCTCTTTATAGATTGTGTGACTTTTATTTTTCGGACAATGTGAAAATCCGAATTCCTGGACCTGAAATTTTATACAATCAGGCTTTGAAAACTTATCGGGTCCAGCCTTTTTATCAGCATCAGGGATCTTCGATCGTTGATCGCTGATATCGGCAATCGCAATGTCATTCGGTCCAGGGTTTTGTGCATCGCCGATGCCAATTCACTGATCCAATCATTGGCGATCGGTGTATTGCATGATCGCAATCACCAGATCTCGGTCCCAATATCGCATATGTGTCTGCCTCCGATCTGATTGATCGGATCAGCAGATCAGGGTTTCTTCCGCCTCCACTTAATTCCAGCCCTTTGCCTTGTTCCAATGTGATTTCTCTTTATAATGGTTTTTTTTTCCATTTTTAGGGGATTTTGCCTCTTTTTCTAAGGAACAAAGGGCATCTTCTTTAAGCGATAACTTATGCATCCTAAGTCCATTTTAGCCCATTCAAGTTGCAGTAGATTCAGAAGGAAAATATCTCTACAATGGGGCTATTTCCAAGAACTTCCTTGGACTTTTATTTTCCTCTATGAGGAACACTTAGACTTAGGAGTCTATCCAAAATCCATTTTGGATCACGCCTTCCCAACTAAAGAACTTATGGTCTCGAAAAGACTAATATACTGATCTGAATAGTACCTGAGAGTAATAACACCCTCTTCTTTCATCCTCCACACACTTGCCTTGCATAGTGCCTCTGAACCAAAGTCTCTGACCACTTCCCCTCCTAGATGGGTTGGTCTTCCTGGTAAGAACTATCTTCCTCCTTGCCTTCCTGCAGAACTTCTGCTGAAATGGTCATAGAAGGTGGTTTGAACTTCTTTGCCTTGATCATTGATCCAAGGTGGCTCAAACAAATGTGAAGTTCATCTGCTCCACAAAACTTTCATTTGTACCTATTTGAAAAGCTGTCAACAACAACTGTTAACAACAACAGAAACACAGACAACTGGATGGCCTAAACTCCTACTTCAACAAAAGAAACTGATTTCACAGCTTGTGAACATCTCCATGTCTTACATCTGCATACAAATGATGGACTAGATAACAAGCCCACAAAACATGCCTTTAAACAAATGACTCTTCAAGTCAAGCATGTAGAAAATGACCATTAGGACTCTTTTCAAAAGATGAAACACTTCATTATTATCTCCATCTTGAAGACCAAGTTAACTTCTCCCAAGTCAACATTGCATCACATGCATGTCAAAGCAATCAACCCTACAAGTTAATCACACATACATGTTCAAAACAAGGAAAACATCAACATCCCTATGTCCATGCACATCATGCTCATGCATGCCTTTCATCCTTGAACTTTCACTTAAGTACATTGTACTTTCAAAGCTGAAATGAAATATAATGTTGCAGCAATAAAGTGAGTCTCCTACTCAACTTTTCCATTCACCTTCTTGGTAAGAACCTGCAACCTGCATCTCAGTAACAAAGAAATGCAAATAGATGCATCAATAGACATGCAACCTTAATTAGATAAGAACTCTAGCCATTTCTCACCAATCCCTTTCAAAGGTACTACCTTTGTCTGCACATTAGAATCAACATGTGAATCATCCTGAGACTAATCAGTCATGGAATCTTCCTTTCCATTTCTGCCATCTTCTTTTTCCACTTTCTTCAGCTTTTATGGAAGCATTGTTGGATTCAGAGTCCAACATCTTTCAGCAAGATGCCCTTGCTTATGGCAGCAAGTGCAACACATGTGCATCCTCTTGACAACATGATTTGCCTTGTCCAATGGACCTTTGGCTTTTTGCTCCTTTTCCTTCAAAAGTTTCCTGTATGTGGCCATTCTCTTCCAACATCTAGAAACATGATGGTTATCCAAACCACAAAAGGAACATGCAATTCTTTTCCCATGCTTATGTGGAAATTTATCATGCTTTGCAAAATCAAAAGGAAGATGATTAGAATCAAATTTATACCTTTCTCTTTCACCTTTATTGCCTTCATGAGAAGGTGAAGCAAATGAAGAAGTGGCTCCCTTTGGAACCCCATCAATCTCTTCAAGGCTGTTAGAGTCTTCCCAACTCTCTGGTTCAAATGTGTGCTTCTGAACACCTGCATCCTACAAATGATGTTTCAAGCTATTGCATTCCTCCTGAATACAACCTTCACACTCTTGCAAACCTGCAATGCAACTCCTTCTTGGAGCTGTTTTAATGGTCTTCGTGGCAACTTTGGAACTTTCTTCATAAGCTTGTCCATAGCCAAGACCCAAATACTTAGGCCTTTCCTCAATTATTATTGGCTCAACAATACCTTGTGCATGTCTACCCAAGTCTTTTCCTTCATAGCCCATCTTGGACATTAGCTTGGAACCTATGCCTTTGGTATGTTTTTCAAAAGAACCAATATAAGCATTCTTAGAGGAATTTGAAGACAAACTGGAATGGCTTACCTCTTCTTCAAGCTGATACTTGACCAAGGCTTCTTTAGCAACAAAGAGTTGTGACTCCAACTCATGAATCCTTTTTAGGTTTAGATTTGCAATATGAAGTTGCCTCTCCATTTCCTGCAGTCTGTCGGAAAGCAACTTCTTCTCTTCCTCCATGGAATTCAACTGCTCTCTAAGTATGCTGCTCTTCATCCCATCCTCATGCATTTCTCTTACCTTTTCCATCATGATGAACAAGTCTTGCTTCAAGTCTCCATCATAGAGTCTTGTGATGAAGGAGGAATTTGAGGATTCACTTGTAGAAGTTGTCATTATACTAATGAACAAAAGAACTTCAAACAAGATTAATAAATTGCTTTATTAAGCAACCTTTTGCAACAAACCTCTTGTGCTTCAAGGATTGCTTTGAGGTCCTTTGGAATAGAAGAATGCCTTCAGCCCTTCTTCCTTCTTGTCCTTCCTGGACTGAGCTATCAATAGCTTTCCCTTCACCTCTGCAAATCAAACAATAGTCAGTCTACAACAAGCATACAATCAACCTCTGACTGTTTAAACACCTTTCAAACAAGCAATCTTTGTTCTGTCAATCAAGTATTCTGATATAACCTTCTTTGAAGGTATGGTCAATCAAACTTAAGCTCTAATACCACCTGATCTGAAAATGGGTCACTTAGGCTTCTTGTCTAACTTACAAGAACCTCTCCCACTTCTAAATCTTATTTATTCCCAAATCTTTATGATTAACCAAATGTGGAATTAAATATGTGCTTGAAATTAGGTGTATGCTTATGTTTATTGTTGACTGTTTATTTGTTTTCAAGTCTATTTGCTTGAACTGATATAACAACAACTAAAGTAGTAGATATAATGCAGCAATAAAACAACAGACATAAGACAGCAATCTAATTAGGAGTTCACCCAAAACACTTGGGCTACGTCTCCATGAGCTCTAGTCAACTCAACTAGGCTCTCTGGGATTATGGCAAAGTCCTTTTACAAGCTCTTGGCTCAACTCCACTATTTTACACAGAAACAATGGGTTTAGACACCATTTTATCCCTGGCTCTTGAAGCTCTCGACTCTTCTGGCTCTCGGCCCTGGCTCTCTGCTCTGGCTCTTGGCTCTGGCTCTCTTTGCCTCTGCTTCTTGCTTTTGCTTATCTTTCTGTGCTTCTGCCTCAATACCACCTTTTTTTTTTTTGCCTCCCCATTGGCTCTATCATTCTGTGGCTTTTAAGCCAATTGGCGTTGTCTATTCGTTTTCCTCTTCTGGGCTTTTTGTCCGCTCAAATCCCCCTATGAGCATTAGCAATCTTTGCTAACGCCTTCAGGGATGGTGGCCACCTGTTCTGTAACGGAAGGAACCATCGGCACTTGAAATCCCCAGAAACAGTCGTTCCCTGTTTACACAGAGAAAAACTGTAAAACACAGAAAAATCCACCAAAACACTATTTATAGGACTTCAAATATTATGAATTCTGCCCTATATTCCCTTCGGATCTGTCTTTGGGCGTAATTGCAAGTGATTGTTGATCAATGGTTATTATTGATTTCGAGTGGCTAATGCACACGGAGATTACCCCCCTAAAAAAGGTGGTTTCCTCTCTCTGGCGCCTAGCCACGTGGAAGCCAGTGTATGGGCTCGGGCGAAGCCCGACCAAAACCACTTACCGCCTACGGCCCACCCAAAATCCCGCTCATTTCGTGGTTTCCCTTTGTATTTGAAAAATACATTAAAACACTAAAAACATTGCAAAATGGCTTTAGGCGGACTTGAAATGTTATGCATTTGCATTTATAAACCCTTTTAGGTCCGGATTCATGGCTTATCGCATCGCATATGTGTTTTGGGTAAAATCCCAAATACACGGGAAATACGTGAAAATTTGAATTCCCGAACCTGAAATTTTATACAATCGGGCTTTGAAAATTTATCGAGTCTGGCCTTTTTATCGGCATCGGGGGTCGTCGATTGTCGATCGCCGATATCAGTGATCGCAATGTCGCTCAGCCCAGGGTTCTGTGCATCGCCGATGCCGATTCGCCAATCTGATCATCAGCGATCAGTGTATCGCATGATCACAATCGCCAGATCTTGGTCCCGATATCGCATATGTGTCTGCCTCCGATCTGATTGATCGGATCGGTAGATCAAGGTTTCTTCCGCCTCCGCTTAAGTCCGACCCTTTGCCTTGTTCTGATGCGATTTCCCTTTATAAGGGTTTTTTTGCCATTTTTAGGGGATTTTTCCTCTTTTTCTAAGGAACAAAGGGTGTCTTCTTTGAGCGATAACTTCTGCATCCTAAGTCCATTTTAGCCCATTCAAGTTGCAGTAGATTTAGAAGGAAAATATCTCTGCAATGGGGCTATTTCCAGGAACTTCCTTGGACTTTCATTTTCCTCTGCGAGGAACACTTAGACTTAGGAGTCTATCCAAAATCCATTTTGGATCAATAGCACCATGTAGTTGTGTTTTGTATTATCCATAGGTTTCTTCTCTCATTTGATTCAAAATTCCCATGCGCTCTTTCACTTAGTTCATTTAATAAGTGAGAGGGATTGGCTCCCGTGTATACAACACGAAGAGCCTAGCAAATTTGCCAACCCCGGTCTAACAATTAAAATAGATTATGTAGCCTAGACCATCATCAAAATTATCTAACATATAAATAAATTGTCAACCTTTTCCATAGCCCTAGTCATCTAGTTGACACAAGGGTCATGACCCAGTACTAGTGGAGTAGAGGCTTATCTGGAATATCAAGCCATTGAATATTTTGGAAACACACATTGTATGAGAATCCCTTGTATGGAATGGCTCTAATGTGATGGACAATAATCGATGCATTGTTTCCCCATCACTTAATGCTACCAAAAGAGTCAACAACTTAGGACATTGAATTTTAATTGATATCAAAATATTGGTCTGGTGAAGTCCTACCATGAATTCATCCTGCTGAGATAGAATGTTAATTAACAGCATCAGTAACTAGAAGTATCAAAGGATGATGTCAGAAAGAGTGGCATGGTGATGCCTCTTGTATGACACATGTCATTTAGATCTAAAACTTTTGGAATTTCCATTTGATAAATAGTGAGTGACATGTGGCACATGTCAATAGTGCCACATAGACAAGGAAATGTCACCATTCACCACGTGTCATGTGGAAATTGGATGTTGGAGAGTGATGTGGCATGTTCAGATGGCATATAATCATATCAACATATTAAGAGTTTGTGGGGGTTGCATTGTAGAATAAAGTTGATATCACAATATCTAAATATACATGTCAACCAACACCATGTGTCATGAAGTCATCACTCACCATGGGTTGGATGCCAATTGGGTGTTAATGGGTGTGGTGGCATGATGATTTATCCCCCATAGCCCCTCAACATATTAGGAAACTGTAATGAAGTGCAACGTATAGGATTTTTGATATCCTAATGTTGGGCATATCACACCTTAGCATATCGAGCCTCCAATAAATTGACATATCAAAACCTTACAGAATTGGGGGAATGCACAGTTCATGGAATCACTGTTATGGCTAGGTTCTAGTATGACAGTTGAGCATAAAAAAATGGACTCATATAGGAGTACTACATGGTCCAAGGGCTTCCACATGAGAGCCATGTGGTTGTATGGATAATGATGTGGCCCTTAAGGGGTGAATTCTTCAAATTGGCATAACTTTGTGCCGAAATATTAGAATGAGATTAAATTTATATTATTAAAAGCTCTTGACAAGCAAAAGACAATGGAAATATATGAAATGTGAATTAAGGTGGTGGGAGAAAGAAGAATTATGATAACCTCATCTTCATAATGAACCTTGAAAGTTAATTCTAATTACACCTCATAGCCTTAATCAGGGTTTAAGAGTCGAGTGCGTTACAATTGGTCTAGCACAGACATACTCAAGACTTTATTCTTAAGAAAGGTGTTTTTCATTATCAAGACAAATTCTCATATATCATGTTATTTAGGCTTGAGGGGAATCCTATCATTCTCCCATATAATGTATGTAATAAGTTCTTTAAAGTAGAAATTTGTCACTAATACAAATTTTGGGCCCATTACTTCAACAAAAAGAGGGAAAGGAAATTTATTGCAACCCCTACCAAGACTGGGGATTTTACTATAAAAATTGTATTTCACTTATATGAAATTACATCTTATTTTGATTCATTCAAAATGAGGCAAGTCCAAGCAAATGAAGGATTTAACCCACAGTATATTTTCTCTACCCATATGTTTTATATTGGGTATATTTCACTTTTCAGTGGGTCCAATTGGATGAGGGAGTGAAACATAATCAAAATATACAAGAGGAATATGTTGAATGTCAATATAAACCCCTCTATGATGATTTCAGTACTCTATTTGGTACAAATGAGTAGCAGGAACAAAGAGGATAGTCCACAACTAGTGCTAATGTTGGTTCTCCTCATTATTCTCAAAGCATCTCTTCAATTTATTGAAGCCAAAATAAACTATACACCACTAAGCTAAGAAGAGTTGTGTAAAAGAGTATTAGTGACAGAGGTGAAAAATGTCATCCATGAAAGCAACTTGAAAGGTCGAAGATTGCTTCTACCAATTCCAAATGAAAAACAAAGGTAATTGAAAATGGTGTTCAAGATGTCCAAGAAGAAGAAATAAACTTTGAGAATATGGAGATCAATACTCTAAGTACATTGCATGATTGGAAAGAAAGAAAGAAAAATATTTGAAAATATAATCTTATTTGAGGAAGTAGTAATTCAAGGCAATGTTGTTTTTGAAGAGGATTCAATAACATTATGAGTAACGACAAATAATTTAAAAAATTGCAAATTAGGAAAATTAATTTTAGGAATAATAAGGTCATTGAAAAATGGAACTTTGAAATAGACATCATGGAGATTAAACCCTCAAGTTTTAGAATTCCATCAAGCCGTTATATATGCTCGTGCATACTCATTTGATGAACAATAGAAATATCATAATTCTAAGAAAAAGGTAATTGAGCTAAAAGTTGCTCTATGTCCTAAACCATTATTTGTTGATCCAAAATCTATTATAAGACCTTGTGAAGTGTTGTAGCGGCTATAACAACACTAAATTTTTTTTAAAGGAACCAAATATTAGGGTCTCCCCCTTTAAAATATTAGACATATATTGGACCTAACCCTTAAAACTATTCTTCATACCCTTAGCTTGGGAAGGGAAGGAAAAGTTTTAACTTAGAAAAATTGATAATTTGAATAGCGCATCACATCTTTACAGTTCATTGCATCTCCACAATGTTTTGCATCGCAACCTGTAAGGTGCATTTTGATCCTTCAATCAATTGCTTTGCATCATTGCAACTCAGTCCTTTGTCACAATTTGTTTACGACAATGCATTAAATGTGCTTCCATAATGAAAAATCTATATTAAATTTCCCCCTCCATTCATTTTCACCATGTAAGTTTATCGTAAACCTACTTCATTGTCTTGGGTCATGAAAATTGGTAGTTCTTCCCTATCATCTGAAGTTGCATTGCACTACTAAGATTTGCAAAGTCTGCGTCACATGCAAGGTATGTACTGCGCACTTGACTCCCACAATAATTGTTTTGTTAGTAATAACATTACATATTTTCACACAAACATTCACTTGCCCAACCCTCCGCCTTCTAATATATGTATGTATGTATGTATGTATGTATGTATGTATGTATGTATATATATATATAGATAAATATATAATCTATATAATATAATATATATATAAGTATATATACATATATATAATATAATATAATATATATATAATATATAAATATATATATAAAATATAATAAATATATATATATATATTGTAGTGTTAGGGAGCAAAGTGATATGCCCTTTCATTAATTTGTCAAGCTCACAGGTTCTACGTAAACTTTGTGAAGCATGCATGCACTGTATGTGCTAGAAATTGTCTTTCAGTTTAGATCAATCTAAATACAAAATAATGAAAACCAATTCATCTAATCTATGAAAGCAAATAATGAAAATGAAATTCAATTAACCTGTGAAATCAAAAATAGCTAATGTATACTTAGTTACTCCAGCATTCAATTATGAAGTGTTACCTTCTTGAGATGGTGTGTAAGAAACTATTTATACTTTAACTTCTAATGTCCTAGAAAAGCAAGTAAAGTGTGTAGAAAAAAACTCAGTAATTGCATGTATTAAATATTCAACCATTCAATCTTGAAATATGATTAAATAAATTTCTTAAAATTATCTTTAGGAATATCAGTTAATGCAATTAAATGAGGATCTTAAAAGCAAATATAAAAGCATGAAAAAGTAAAGCTCAATGATTGCATAGGTTGAACATTCAATCTCCCAATTTGAAGTCACCTTCTTGGCCTGATCTTTTATTCAATTATACAATGAATTGATAGTTTGATCTAAGAAAGTAAATAACAAAACATGAAAGGAAACTAAATAACTATGAGCCCTTGCCTCAAACTTAATCCAATTAGAAAATATATAAATCTTCCTATTGAAATGTTCTTAGAAAAGCAAAGATTACACAGTCATTGTAAAACTAATACTAAGAAAGCAAATGAACTTTAATCTATAAAAACAATTAAATCTCACACATTTTAGGTAGTTGATCTAAAAGTGCGAGAGATAGTAAATCGAGATGCTCCATATGTAAGAAAAACCAAGTCAAAATGAAGGAACATTCATGAGTAAGGTGCCACAATCTAATTCTGTATTCAAAGCTTGAGCATAACTCCAATTTTACACATGAAAATGATAGGAGAAAACTTCCCCTATTTATACAAGTACATAAGTAACTAGCCTATTTAATGAAGATCCACTAAAATCTCATATAGTTACAACCAAGTAGCTCATAATGAGACACATATCCCCTAAGTGTCTCAAGAGTTCTAATCCAAATAAGAAATGATGAGACAGCTCATAGAGTTACAATCCAAATTGGACACATATCCTTCTTTGACCTTTATCCAAATCTCCTTTGAAGGGAATTCGAATTTGGGCATTGGAGGCCACATAAGGGTGCCTTGGAAGCTTCCAAATGACCTACACATGCCATGAAACTCAAGCCACATATATAGATACATGAAACCATGTTAATTTCCTAGTTTTTAATCATAAATTCACTTTAAACACATAAAATAAATAACTTTGGTAAATAAGGATCCTAACCCATATATTTATGAAAATGGTGGCTAATGAAAGGTTATATGGTTATGGAGATGCAACATGTGAGTGAAATGGTGGCGATAAAGGTGAAAGTGGATGTCATTTTGAAGACATTTTGGAGGCCCAACAATATACATACACACACACACACACACACACACACACACACACACACACACATATATATATATAGATCACTTACTTATGTCCTTCCTTGTGTAGCACATGGCGCACATCACATTTTAGCAAGTTATCGCATCACATATCTGTTTGTTACTATGAGATTTCATACTATGCCACATCGCATCTTCCTTATGCATAATGCAATAAAAGTTTGTGATATGTCGCATCACATATTGCAACCCAACTCACTTCACGTTGCATTTCTATTTTTAACTCTACCTTTCAATATTGCACAATGGCACATTTCTCCTACTTAGACTACACTAAACCCTTGTGATGCACCACATGCTACATATGTTCTACATCCCCTCACAAATTGATTTATCATCTTGTCTTTAGAAGTTGCACTACAACGCAATCTCCTCACTTATCCAGCACTAAGTTTATGCAATGTGTTATAGATTTGTATCGTGATCTATCCCATGTTGCATCACAATACGACTCTTTAGCTTAATCACTTTACTTGCTCCACGACGCATTATACTTCCTCAAACTACACTAATTTATTGTGTTGTGCACCAATTCATTCTTCTTATGTTTTCTATTTTATCTAATATGATGCATATATTTGATCTTCCAGGTCCATTAGATTTGTTGTATTTGAGCATATCTTCATTAGAAGATATGGCTCCTCCAAAACAAAGACTTGGGAAAGAACCCATAGAGGAAGGATCAGAAGAAAGTCTCATTGCTTCGCTACCTACATATGTTAACACTAGGTGCTTTATTGACAAGTCTATTTCCATCAGTTGGTTTGGGTTCTATTACCTATTCACAAGGAGAGAATACCCTGATGGAGAAGAAGACATCAATGTATATTAGAATGTTAAAAGATCATGGTTACAAAAAGTAGCATATCATCTAGCAATATTTCCATGCAGGGAAACTATTGAATGGATCATCAAGTACATTAACATTAGGGCCATGATTATTAGATACAATCATGGAAACAAAATCACTACACTCATGTACCTCAAATAGATGAATATTATAGACCGCCTAAACATCAAGTGTCTCTCTCAGTGAGTTGGTATCACAAGTTCAGTGTTAGCAGCAAAGATATTTTAAATAGTTGGTGGCAGGACATCAACAAATTTAGGAGAAAGGCTAATGGAATATATAAAGCAAAAGTACTTAGGAAAGTTTATCAACTAGTTGCATCTATGTGTTGTAGAATTTATGGCAAGGCCACTACAAATTTCTTCGAGGAGAGTTTGGTGCCATTTATATATCCATTCACCCATGACGATGTTATATTCAATTGGGCCAAAATCCTTTTAGCATCCATCTAGGCCAGGGTGAAAGAGGCCCAAAATCTAGTAGATGGAAAGGAACTAGAGTTTTATATAGCTTCATATTTACTTAATTGTATATGTGTGAGATGCAAGTTCGAAATGATAAGGTGGAAGTGGAATCTCACCCCCGATATTCAACTAGCGCATATCTATTGCAAGGAATTGTATGAAACCAACCTACATCATCATATATGAGAATAATCGAAGGCATTATTTCATTACTATTCCACATCCCATTCGACCATGATTCACCTGGTATGTTGGATCATGTGAAAGAAGCATTACAAGAAGTTGTTGATTATTTCACCCCACTAGCTCAACATACATCAAGGTTTTCGAGAAAGGGAAGCCATTGCACCAAATCCTATTGTTTGTAATACATAAAGTAATTTTACAAGAGGTCGTGTATTAAGTAACCACGGGAGTTCGTGGGATGTTCTCTCAGTCAAAGAAGGCATTGTGGCCTTAATACCCATTCTATGTGGGCATGTACTGCATAAGAAATTTCAAAGAAGTACAGGATGAACCAACAGATCTAGAGTGTTTCAAGTTTTGGGAGTTTTACTTTCATAAATATGTCCTAAGGGGTGTAGTCACAACCCATTGCTCCCAATGTAAGTGCAGGTGGACTTAGTCATCACAAATCAATGAAAACAAGGGAATAGTAAATAATTGTTATAATGTTATAGAGGCCCTCAAAAACAAAAATGGATTTGAAACCATGAATGGCTCTAAACCTACCACAGGAGAACCTTCCAAAGGGAAGGAGGTAAAAGATAATAAGGTTTCTTAGAAAAGAGAAAGAGAAAAGGAAGCAGTTAAAAAGGAAAAGGAAAGGAAACTAAAACAAGACATATGGTTGAAGAAAGAAAAGATAGATGTGAAGCAGAAAGCAAGAGAAGAAAGAGAACGGTCATGGAAGGAAGAAGAAGAGAAGGAGAAACAAGAGGAAGAGTGGCTTGAAAGGGAGAGATTATAAAAACAAGCCCAGGATGACGCAAGGCTAAAGGAGAAACCAGGAAAGGAAGCTCAAGATGTAGCAATGACGACTTTCCCAACATGGATATTGATCCATCAACCTCAGTTTCAATGCCACTAATAGGAGGTCATTTTCCAATTGGAGAAATGGGAATCACTATAGGTGATGAAAATCAAGTTATAACTTAGCAAGCTTCTGATTCAAAATAAATACCAACTAGATTTTCCAAGAAAGAAGGAGATATCTGACCCAGGAAGTGCCAAAGCCTATCTTGGTGACCACAAAAATGAACATAGTGTCCAACACCCTATACAATCTACTAGCCATAGCCTCAGTAGGAACAACCTTTTCCTCAGCCACCAAAAAACCTCGAACATTTAATGGAAAATATTAAAGAACATGACAAGAACCTAAAAAAGACACATTATGGAATCAAATGTGCAAGGAAAATCAAGCTCTATTGGCCATTAGCTCTTGCAATAGAGATTATCAAATGTAACGTTGGAAGCAAATAAATCATTAGGATATATTCTAAAGAAATTGTACTGAGAGCTTGGAACACTCCAAAAGATGGCTTCCATACTCATATTAGTTAAAAACACAGTTAAATAAAAAGGTGTGAAACTAAAGGATACCTTAGTAGGCATCCATATAATGCATGAGTGGAGTATAGAACACCTAGATTTTCTAAAGACTTTTCCAAGGAAAGATGAACTTGAAAGGGAAAAAGATAAAGAAAAGATCAGGATAACCATTTGTGCCCCTGAAAAGCTAAAGAAAGGTTTTGTCAATTGCAGCAAACTAAAAGGCTTAGCATGCCCATATGACTCAAGCTTTTCAAGTTCAAGTCTAAGCCTTGTCAATTTTGGAGTTAAGATCATGATAGGTGTTTATTTCATTTATTTTGAATTTTAATGTAATTATGTAAAAGAAAGAAAAAATAGAAAATAAAGTAAATTAGAAATTAGACATGAGGGTAGGTGAAGAGTTGTGAAAGGTGAAAAGTCACCTTATTTTGTATAAATATAACCCTCTAGGAAAGAGAGAGGTACTTTTGGATTTTGGATTCTTGGAGCATTCTTGAAGGGGAGAAGCTTGTAACTACCTTGATGATTATGTTCCAACTTTATGTACTCCCACTATTGGGTTTTCTGGTGATACTTTGTGGGTTTGCATTAAATGTTTCAGTGGTAATACTCAAAAGCCTAAAAGTCCACAACAAGGATTTATTTCATGTGTTGTCAAATGTTGTAATATTGTTCTTTATTGTTGTTTCGTAGAATACGAATCTTAAACAACTTATTGAACTATTTTGTTAACTGAAAACTTCAATATTTCTAGGAATGTTTTGCTGATTTTTTACATGTTTTCATGTTGGTTGTTGGTTGTAAACTATTTTACAATTAATAGCTAGTATACTTTAGTCTCCATGTATCTTAATTAAAGATTGCTATCATTATTTCTTTAAGGTTCATGTTTATTTATAATTATGATATAACATTCCTTTTATAAATTCACTTAAGGTATTTTAAATAAAGTTGATTTTGCCTGCTTTCCATCAAGGTCTTTATTTGGGTTTCCTTTTCATATCTCATTCATCTAAAATATAACTTTCAAAAAGCATAATATGGAAATTGGCCAAGAATCTGGATGGTGCTTTCATCCCAAATGATGTGAAGTCTAATTGGGATATCATACCAGAGAGATCCCCTTAAAATTGTAAGCAGTGGATCTAGCCCCATCAACATGAAGAAGCACCTAAATAACCAAAACCCTAACCCAAGGAGATGTAACACCAAGAGTTTATGGGCCCCGTTGGGGTGAGTTGGATAGCCAACTTCCCGGAGTCGCGGCTTGGTCATATTATCTCCGTTTGACGCGCATGATAACCCATTGGAAAGATCTCTCCGAGGACTACAACGGAAAAGACGATTTTAGATAGAAAATCATTGGCGGTAGGTTTCCACAAAAAACGTCGTTTAGGGCCTCAAAAAGGAACGGCTCTGGAAGTTTAGGACCTGAAAATTGCTAAAAATAGTAAAATGTGCTACAATTAAGGAAACTAAAAAACTGAAAGAGGCAATGGTGGGGATCCAAGTGGAATTGGCGGGGGGCTACCAATATCCACCTAGATCATTCCTCCCCCCTTAGGAAGCAATGGTCCCCATTGCGTTGAGTTCCTCCATGAGATGAGGGAACTTCTATTGAACTTGGTCCCTTGTGAGCTACTTGCCCTGGTGAAGGAGTTGGCCTGCTTTGACAACTCGATAGAGTTGGATATTCTACTGGTGAGTGTGCTTGATCTGTGTGTCCATGATCCAATCAATTGCAGCTTGTTCCATGAAATCTAGATTTAACTCTGTGGGTGTGAGTTGTTCTGCAATGTCGGATGTGTCTAGTAATGGTGGAAAGTATGGCCGAAGGTGGTCCACATTGAACACTGGGTGCAAGCCAAGGAATGGGGGAATGTTGAGCTCAAATTCATTGTCTCCCGCAACCTTGGTAATGGTAAGGACCATATCGGAGTGGTCTGAGTTTCTGATAGGCTCCGGTAAGGCATTCCTTTTGCAAATGCAACTAGACTTTGTCACCCACCTGAAACTTGTATGGCACCCAATGTTGATCATATCGCTACTTGTACTTGGCATTTGATTTCTCCAGAATGTCATGGACTTGCTGGCGAATATGTTGGATGTGCTCAATGAAGCTGTTTGGGACCGGACATGAGCCAAATCTACATGAGTAGTTGCAAATGGCATGGCCACATCAATGGGACATAGTGGCTGGAATCACAAGCCCACCTGAAAAGGGTTGTGGCCAGTCGAGCTGTGGAGAGCCCAGTTGTATTTGTGTTGAACATAGGGGAGGCTCGCGTCCCATGTACGTGGATGCTTTGAGTTGTACATGCACAAAATGTGATCATCCTATTGACAACCTCTATTTGGCCATCAGTTTGAGGATGGAAGGTTGTGGACTTAGTGAGTTTGGTGTCCAACATCGACCAAAGACTGGACCAAAATGTACTAAGGAACCTGTTGTCCCGATCTGAGATGATAGACTGTGGGATCCCAAAGTGTACCCACACTCGTTCAAAGAAGAGTTTAGCAGTGGATTCTGTTGTGATTTTCTTCTTGCAGACTGCCATAATGGCCATCTTCGAGAACCTGTCGATGGCCACAAAAACACAATCCTTTCCATGCTTAGTGGAAGGAAGACCTGACATGTAATCCATGGAGATGGATTCCCAAGGTCAACTAGGGGTAGGTAGCGGGGTATAGAGGCCTTGCTTCTTGATGGTCGGTTTGGCAATGGCGTAGGCAGTGCATGGTCTGATGTACTTCCAGACATCCTGTCGAAGATTCGGCCAATAGAAATACTTTTGCAGTACTGCCACCATTTTCTCGACCCCGAAATGCCCAGCAGGCCAACTGTAGTGTTTTTCCCAAATCATCTTGGCATGCTTGCTTGAAGGAACACAAAGGTGACCCAGGTGGCATAACAGGGCATCCTGGAGGTGAAATCTAGAACATGCTGACCCTCCAAGAGTGTCTGGTATGTGTGACTGAATTCTAGGTCGCTTTTTTAGAGAAGTGGCCAATCAAAAGTCTCATGCCCACAAGAGTTGAGCACAGTGGTTAATGCCATGATCGGTGGTCGACTGAGGCAATCTGCAACATTATTGGTGTTTCCCTTCTTATACTTGATATTCAAATGGAACTGTTGCAGGTATGTGGGCCACTTCTGATGGCGATCATTCTGCAATTTCCCTTGGGTATGTATGAACTACAGGGGTCGGTGGTCTGTGTGGATGATCGTTTCCTTCCCCAAAATGTAATGCTTCCATTGTCGAAAGGCCTGCACAATGGAATACATCTCTTTGTCATAAGTGGGATACTTCCAGATTGTGTCTGAAAGTGTCTCACTGTGATATGCCATTGGATACCTGTGTTGAGCAAGGACTGCCCCAATAGCATAGTCAGAGGCATCTGTCTCGACCTCAAATGGTTGTTGCAAGTCTAATAATGCGAGCACTGGTGCCGAGCAAAGGCAATCTTTAAACTCTATGAATGCCTTCTATTGAGATTCAGACCAAAAGAATTTTGCTTTCGCTTCTCCCTTGGTGACTTGACTCAAGGGCCAAGTGATATGAGAAAATCCCAACATGAACCTGCGGTAGAAGTTGACAAGACCTAGAAAGTTTTGAAGCTCTGTCAGAGTGGTTGGAGATGGCCAATCCAGAATGACTTGGATCTTGGCTGGATCCACATGCACCCCTTGTTCATCAATAATGTATCCCAAATACTGAACCTGGGTCA
>APFE030114299.1:113242-132882 GCA_000404065.3 Pinus taeda | reverse complement strand
ATCATTTAGGGCCTCAAAACGGCTCCGGAAGTTTAGGACCCGAAAACTGCTAAAAATAGTAAATTGTGCTACAATTAAGGAAATTGAAAAACTGAAAGAAGCAATGGTGGGGGTCCAAGTGGAATTGGCGGGGGGTCACCAATATCCACCTGGATCAACCAACCACCCTAATATATTAGTAAATGTTTTAGGAAGGACCCATTAATGGGAAAGTAGATGAATTCTCCTTCTAGGTTTCTCAACAAATATATATCAATTGTTTTGTCTCAATAAGGAAGCAACATGCCATTACATACTTCCTGAAAGAGATAGGGTGGCATACAATAATGGTAATGTTAATTTTTTCGTTAGAAATTGGAAGGATAATTTCCCTAAATAATTGATCTCTACATTAATGTGCCTTGATCTTCAATTTTGGACCCATGTCTTTCTGATCCCATGAGTTTCCAACATGTCACATGTTCAATAGACAAAACCTCCTTGCCAAGAATCTATTTTGATAGTCTACTGATTTTGCTTCGACAATCCATACCCCATCATCTCACCACATGGGTCTTTGTATTCAAGGACGTAATAGTATGGTATAATACCAATCCTTGCTCCACTTCCCTCATAGAGAGGGGAAACCATTTAGCTCATATAGATGGGAGTTCCTTACCTAGTCACTTAAAAAGTAGCGCAGGAAAGACCAATGGACAATATCGTTAACTCCCTCTTGCCTTTACAATTTCTATCTAAGCTTCTATGTGTTCAACATTCAATAACTATAGATAATTTTCTAGGGTGTGTTGAGACATCAATAGTTCCAAAGATCTTCAATGGTTTTATTTCATAAAACAGTTTCAAAATTATCTCTATCTTTGTCAATAAGATGTTTCAAGTTGGTATTTTCTAAAATAGGTTGTTGCATATCCTATGTTCTTTTTCTAGGTATGATTATTTTCTGCTAACTACTAAATGGTTTGAATAATAACCCCCTTTAAACGATTATTACCAAAGCCTTGCTCAAAAAAATGTTCTCTAGCTTTCCCATTTATCCATCACATGTTAGCTTCTCACAATGGGTTGAGTCGTCTCATAGAAAGCTAGTGCTTTATTGTCTAGTACTACTTTTCCCTGCCATCTCACGCCTCATGTATCCGCCATGTGTTATCTCCACACATCTATTAATTCTATGTTGGACTGTCCATGAACAATAATAATTATAATGATGGATGATAATGGATTTGATTGACATTCAAAGAGCCCTTAGAGCATTGAAAAGTCATTTAGGAGATTTTAAAATACAGATAATAAATAGAAAAAAAATAGGATTTTTATAATGCAACATAACACCCCCTACATTAAATGTTGTTTTTCTTATATAAGTTGTTCTAATTCCTTTTAATTTAACTAGTCATTTTCCATTCTATTGTTGGACATGCACACAAGAGACTAGAAAATTGCCTTAGCAACAAATGTCTTCCTTGTGCCCATATCTCCCATAAAAAACAATTGTATTGATTCATTTGGAGCCCTTTACATTTTACTCAAGACATCTTTCAATATTGTTTTTTCTTTGTTCAACTATTTTCTCATGTTATATAATTTTATGTTTTCTAATATATGTGGTTGCTTCACAACATGGTAAGGTCTATCAAGTGACATTTTTATCTTTTTTCATGTTCTAAAAATGTGGAGGTTGGGATCAATATTATATTGTTCGTATTATTTATTGTCATTTGAGAGTATGCCATTAGAAATTAATTGGTTCTCTTTAATTACATCTCTATTAAACACTACATAATCTCTACCTTCAACAATACTTGATGCATCATCAAAATTACCCTATGTTATAGGCACTATACTTGTGAAATTTTGTTATTTTGTTTTATGGTTTCTTTCATGCCCATATAAACATTCTCTCCAGTTAAATATTGATCCTTAAAATCATGTCATTAAGATTATATGGAACATATAACATCAATTATTCTCCATAAAAATTATCATGGTCTATAAGTTCACTATATCTCACTGATCTAATCACATATAGTACATCACCATCTCTTTGTTTTTCACTGCTGGATGCAAATTATGACAATAATACATGTTCAATGTTTGTAGGATGTTGTAAATAATATCAATTATTGATGCACATAAATGCCTTCTAAATTGCCCGATTCTTGTTGCAAGCCCTTTGTTTTTTAAAGGAAAATATTCATTGATATTTGGGTAAAGTATTAATAAATATACATTTTTTAAACTTATATTCAAAGGTGGAGGAAGAACAATATATATAATTTGTTTTGTAAATAATTGTTGCAAGTTCAACATAGCTTTTCCAAGCCTACCTGTCGTCTACACAATATCTACTTTTGGAAGCTTGTCATCTATTCAATGATTAAATGCAACTTCAACGGGATGGTAAACATTAATAAATCGGTTATTTATTCCCACCACTTTGAAAAACACCTGTCATTTTTCATTTTTCAAATTAAACCTTGCTCGGCTAAGCCTTTAATTCAACTCATGTATAAATTAAATTTTACAAAAATTTCATTCTATGTTAGAATTTCTATTAAAAAAAAGTCAGAATAATCGTCGGGTCTTAGATTTTAACATTCTGAATTAGTTCTTAAAACTATAATACAGTCTTAAGTATAAATTAATCGTTTTGTAACTATTGCTCTTATTTTAAAATTTAAATTCCAAATTAATTGTTATCTAATTACAAATTTTATTAACCAAATACCATGTTTAAACATCACAATTTTGTAACTTTTAAAGATATACATTTTAATTAAAGATATACATTTTAATTAAACCTCCCAACTGCTATAAATCAACAGTTCATTCTACAAATTCATTTTATATAAAAGAGTGTGGCAATAGTCCAGTTAAAATAATACCCATAATGTAGAGGATAGAATATGAGTATTTGAAATTACTTCTACTATGTTTAAATCACATCTTATATATAAAACATTTTAAAATGCTACACAATATATGAACATTCGAGATTACTTTTACCATGTCTAAACCACATGTTTTATATATAAGATATTTTAAAATGTCACACAATAAAAATATGAATAAAAACAAGTGTTACATAGTAGTTACTCCTTGTCACTTAATTTAAACATAGTTGAATGAAGTAAAAAACAAGATTCAGTGTTAGTATGAGTATGTGACATATTGATAAACTTATAATATGTATATCATTTATAATGGTTTTGAGAAGTTCTCTAATTTTTTTTCAATTATTTATAAAAATTAGATGTAAATTAGTCATTTATTATTTAAAAGTCTCTCTGTTATTTATGGCTGTCAATATTTAACTATATATGAATATGGTTGTCCATGATAACCATGGAGGAGCATTGTGTCTGTGATAACCATGGAGGAGCAATTATTGTTGAGGTGGTTTAAGGATGGATGAATATGGTTGTGTTGTTGCCCATGATTGAGTTTATTTGACCATGGTTAATTATGGTCAACCATGGTTGATTATGGATGAACATGGTTGGCCATGGGTGACTATGGGCTAATGTGGTTGAGTATAGTTGTTAATGTTTAACTATAGATGAATATGGTTGACAATATTGACTATAGTTGAAAATGGTTGAACGTTGTTGAGTTTGATTGACCATTATTGAGATGGATTGACCATAGTTGACCATTGTATAGTTTGACCATTATTGGGCTTGTTTGACCATTGTTGCCAACATGTAACTATAGATGTATATGGTTTACCATGTTGACTATAGTTGATTGTGTTTCGCATGTGAACCATGAAAAACCATGGTTGAATATGATTGAACTTGTTAACCATGTTATACTATAGTCATGACCCCATTGATATACGCTACATAAATCTCATCAATAGAAGTAGAATTGATTATGTTGGGATTTTGAAAAAATATTTATTTTTGTGCAAAATAAAACCTAGAAAAACTTTAAATTTAATTATATTAAATTAAAAATAATAATATCAAAATTTTAATAAAAAAGTTAATAAAAAGGATAAAGTTAAATAATTCATTAATTATTTATATTTTTTTCTTCATGAAAAGATCATTATAAATTAATATCACATATATTATTAAAATAATTATAATAAAAAAAAAATAATATTAAAATTTATTTTATAAAGTTAAATTATTTAATTGTTGAAACTAGACTACCAAACATATTTATGAATTTTGTATGTGATTTACCAAAACTTAAAAAAATGTGACACATTAAAATCTACGGACTACAATCTGCAAGGCTTTGTACTTTCCTAGGCTGAGCATGGGCAAGTTAAACAATATATGGAACTATTAGGATTCCAAGAAACTCTCCTAGGTTGTAGCTCGGAGATGCCTGGTAACATATAAATTCAACTTATTGTTGCAAATTGATGAATAGAAGGAATGATGCTTGTCCAAGCCAGATAACCACTTCTACTTTGCTTAACTCCAGACATGCGTGAACACCCCCAGACTACAAGGCTTTAGACCACCAACTACTCACAGTTTAAGATTCGGTGAATATGGAGAATACTGACCACACCAGCGGATGCACAAGACCATGTGATGGCCGGCTGCAACCAGTAAAGAAGTTTACAAATCTAATCTACCAATGCACAGACAGGATGACAGCTCTCTGGCACCAAATGAAGAGAAACCTGAGTAACTTATTCAATGATACATACAAGACTTCAACACAGAGATAGGATGACAGCTACTCTAATGCTAAACATCAAGAGTTCAGGAATACAGCATATCAGGCACAACTTGGAAAAGAAGATAAATGGAAAGTGAGCAATTAACAGCAAAATAAGCTTATATTAGCTGAAAATGAAGACGAGACGCTGCAAGTGTCAAAATAGTTAGAGTCTCCATAAGTTGAACCTTACATCAAAACATCAACCATCAACCCTGATTACATCTTGTTTGTGGGTATATATAGAGTTTCATTACAGAGGCACTTGGCCATTTCAGGTATGGAGGGGTCATAATTGACCACCAACTGCATTCAACTACCTGATGGAGTCTCTGAGTGCGCTTACTTGTCTCAGTGGGTGAATCTGATCTTCTCGGGTGCTCTGTTGTCTTCTCAGGTAGCTGGAGTGTTCGTATCCATGAAGTTCCATAACTGCTTTCTGTCCTTTTCCTCCTCGGCCATACTGTCTGTTAAATGTGGTTGTTGAGGAGCAACTGCAACTGGTACTGGTGAGCCGATCGCCTTCATCCTTCAAGTGCACGAAACGGTCAAGGGACGTGGACTACGTGGCGGATGGACGAGCTGGATGAGGGAGAAAGTTCGGTCATCGGATCGGGAGGACAGACGACGGAGATGGCTTGGCGAAGGGTATCGGAGGAGGTGGAAGCGGAGCGAACGTGGGACGTTGGATCTCGGGCAGACAGATCCAACGGTGGTCGGGCGGCGAAAGCACACGGTGGTTATCGGGCGGGGTCATGAAGTGAAGCGGTAAGCGGTATCGGTCGCACTACCTTCGGGGCGTTGGGTGGTAAAGAGCGAGGGCACACGATTCCATTCGGCGCATGACGCGTGGCAGCGGAGGAGAGGAAAACCACTCTCCATCGCGCGTTAACGTTTCATCGCTTTATGGACGCGGGGAGAGCGACTGCCATTGGATCTTCGGCGGGGATGATCGGACGGCGAGGATTCAATCGCACGAGTCTCTTTGTCGGGTGCGACGAGAGCCGTTGGATCGACAGGTGGAAATCAACGGCTGAGGCTATGATGACGAGCTTACGAAGGCGCAAAGTCGTATTGGCGCGGTTTTATGAGATTTTGGGTTTTAGCGCTCGGGGCTTAAGAAACAGGGGTTTTATATGGTTTTTAACATAAAAGCACGGGAAAGGGAGATGAAGGGAGGATGAGCAGGGTAAAGGAAAAGGCAAGAATGACCATTAGGAGCTCGTTTGAAGCATAAT
Organism: Pinus taeda; assembly: GCA_000404065.3. Taxonomy (NCBI): domain Eukaryota; kingdom Viridiplantae; phylum Streptophyta; class Pinopsida; order Pinales; family Pinaceae; genus Pinus; species Pinus taeda. The sequence goes on along the minus strand of APFE030114299.1, from coordinate 126,958 downwards.
CGAACCAACCAAGCTTATTTCTGATCCTCCAATATCAAAGATATGTAGCAGAGCTAACAGGAACAATGCTTGCTTAGGAAGCCAACTTGAATGAAAGACAACATACATTTATTGATGTTATGGTTCAACACTCATCTTGCTTCGCTCTTGCGGATTTGCCAAGGCATTTGGCAATAATATGTTAAAATGAACCACCAATCCGATAATAGATAAATAAAAATAAATTATTTCACAAAAATTAGAAAATATTTTTTTTAAGTTGCACTTTGCATGGATAATAATATGTTAATGTAAAATTTATTACTTTATTTGCCTTAATAAAAAGATATTTATTCAATTATTTTACATTAGTATATTGAAATAAAATTAAAATTTTAATATTAATAAATATAAAATCACTTGATATGAAATTTGTATATATTCCATCCCATCCCACGATGCAAATATTTTCTTTTAAGCTCCAAGAAGTATATGTTCATCATTACTCTCTCATAAAGCTCATAAACATGTTTGTCTGATCTGATTGAGAAAATTGGTTTTGTTGTGCTAAAACTCCTTTTCAGAATATATTAAAAGTGCTTGAAGATTTATGAAATTATTTGCAAGTTTAAACATGGGTTTTTGAGTGTTTTTATGTAAATTTTATGTGCAAATTAACATAAACAAATGACTGAACAACAACATATAACAGACATAAACATCACCATAAACAGTATCACAACAACATATGATGAAGGAGTTCACCCCTCCTGGGCTACGTCTCCTTGGTCCAACTTCCAATGGCTTGGTCATCTCTATTATGCTCAAAAGTGTGAATACATTAGTTTACGGTGCTCAGAAAGCTCTGAAACCTATTCCCATGGGTCCAAAATGCCCAAAAACTGCTTGTGTAGCCTCTTTCTGCTCCTGACTTGGTAAAAAACTAAAGAAGTTATGACCTTTTCCAATCCTATGTTAATTGCACCACAAATTCCCCAAAATCCGGCACCATCCTACAATTTTGCCCCAAAACGCGCTAATAGAGTGACAATTTTGCCGAAAGTCGGGTGAAATTGTCAGACCCTTTAAATATCTGCCAACGCCTGAATTTCGAAAATCATGGCCATGTGGGGGGCTAAGGCTAACGACCCACCCCCACACTGCTCTCCGCCGGTGGTTGTGTGTTGTTAATGTGACCAAGGGCCGACCCCCGTGGGCTAGCCCTACCCCCAAACGGTGTACAAGTGTAATTCAAATGAAACCTGTGACTATAATGGTTAGGCAACACTTGTGATGGCATATTAGTGAAGACTTTGGACTTGTGTTGGGAGGTTGCGGGTTCAACCCCCACTGCCTCTGCCCGGACTTGAACAATAATTTTGGTGGCCCCCAGCTGCCACGTGGTGGCCTCCAGCTGGGTCATGTGTTAGCCCCGTGGTTGGCCACCAATCCGACCAATCAGAAATCACCGAATTGCACCAATAACAATATGCCACTTGTCAGCACCCCATTCGTTGAAGGAGCCCATTCACCAATCAGCTGCCACATACTCTTGCCTAGTCAGTGCCACGTCAACAGTACGGACTGCTGACTAGGCTGTCAATTTTTTGAAAAAATCACATGTTTGGGAAAGTGAACAGAACATGATTCTGGGAGCATATGGTGTCTGTTTCATGCGAAACAAGTTGTGCCAGATTCAGGATGACGAGCACTATGTGGTCGTCCAAGTTCCATACCGATCCAACAACTTTGATTTGAGCTATTTTTTTGAGCACCTGATCATTCCTCCCCACTGGAAGCCTTTTGGACCCCAAAATATTACTTTCAGCTGTCCAACAGGTGAGGGTACAGTTCCCTCACCTTTCAAATCTCGATCCTTTCAACACCAACTTGGAATTTTTGATCTACCCGATGCTTGTCGTGACTTGCTTTGTACTTGCCTTTGCTCTTTTCAAGCTAATCTTCCACTGTTTAATGTACCATTTGGAGTCGTTCAATGGACTCCTTGGCTTTGTCCATGTTACCATCAATAGCAACATCCTTCTTACCAAGATGATACAACACATTATGATTTAAATGGTAAACAAATTCCTCTACTTGATTCCTTTGATTCAAGCTTGAATATACATCTTGAAAGTATGTATTTTGTTGATCATGACTTTCATGTAAAACAAAAAAATGCTTGAGGAAAGTAATTACACAAACAATAGGACTAGAAAGTACATCAACAAACTTGTTGCTTATACCTTTCTTATTCCTTTTGACCAAGTGGAATAGTAGAAGAAAACCCATCTAATGAAAGTGCTTTTGTCACTAGACCTTAATCACTGCACCATTGAAAATGTTTGAATGAAATGAAACGGGCTTACCATGTTGCATAAGGATTGCACCCATGGCATAGTCGCATACATCAACCTAAAAAACTCAAATGAATTTTTCAAGCCTAGAAGAGCAAGTATAAAAGTTGAACTGATCTTCTATTTCAAAGCATAAAATGCCCCTTGTTGTTTGCCTCCCCACTGGAAGACCTTTTGCACAACTACCAAAGAATGCAAATGAGATACAATAGAAGAAAATTTAACAAAAAATTTCCTCCAACATTAAGTCACTCCCAAAAAACCTCTTATCCAAATGACTATCTTGAGCGTTGACCAATCCATAATGGCATCAATCTTGGAGAGGTCTAACTTCAGCTCACCTTCTCCAATATTATGGCCCAAGTACATCAAAGAAGTTTTATCCAACTCATACTTTAACATCTTCAATAACAAATGTTCTTGACATATGACATCAAGTATTTTTTTCTCACACATGACATGTTCATAATGAAATTTTCTGAAAATGAAAATGTCATCCAAGTAGACTATCATGTCTAGAAATGGCTTCAATACATCTTTCTTCATATGCATGAAAGTAGAAGGAGCATGGCAAAGACCAAAAAGCATAACAAGCCATTCAAACAAACCTTGCTTGGTTTTGAATGTCGTCTTCCATATGTCTCCTTCAACAACTCTACTTTAATGATAGTTGCTCCTTGAATCCCATTTAATGAAATGCTTTCCATTCTTCTTGGACACCAAAACAATAGGTGCACCACATGGTGAAGGAGATGGTCAGATGATCCTTTTGTTAAACAACCCTTAGATTTTCTTTGTTATTTCTACACTTTCCCTTCTTGACATCCAGTGCATGTCAATGTTAGGAAGAAGACACTTTTGTTGTAATGGTATTTCATGTTGGATTCTCCTCTTGGGAGGAAATCCCTTTGTTTTATGAAACACCTCATCATCATGGTTAACTACATCAACCAAATCAATTTGCAATTTTGAATTACAACCATCAAATGTTTCATAATCAACATCAACATTGGGTTTGATCATAAGAAGCATTAAATTCTTGCTTGAATTCACTAGTCTTTTCATTTGCCTTGCATTAACTAATTAAAGGTTTAGTTTCTTGTAATGAGCTCTCACAATATACTCCACACCATCTTTGAACAAGTGGTACTTGTTTTCATGACGATAAAAGATTGATTTTCTATCATAGAGGTAAGGACTACCAAAACAATTCCTGAAATATCAAGTGGTACAAAATCTATTTCAACTTCGTCACTGAAGTTTGTTGTGATTGCAAACCAAATAATACATTTTCTTGTAACCTGTAAGTTTGTGTCCTTGCATATCCAACCCAATGGATATGGCTTGGGATGTAAAATGGTTTCAAGATTAAGTTTCTTGAGTAAGTCATCAGATATCAAGTTGGCTTGAGACCCACTATCAAATAGTGCGTTGATTTTTGCATGTTTTGAGATTACCCTCACATGAAATAATTCAATCTGTGTTTCTTCATTTGGAGTGCTAGTGTGACAATTTGATATACTAGTGCTAGCAATGGATTCTTTTCCTTTTATACCCATGGCTGTAATTTTAGTTTCATCACCCGAATCGGATCCCAAATCCTCTTGAATGATGGCATTTGTCTTTCCTTTTCCTTTGTTGTTGAATTTCTTAGTCCTCATCTTAGGATGAAGCTTCCAACAATTAGCTTCATCGTGACCCTCTTTGGAACAATGTTTACATATTGTTTTCTCTCCTTCCTTTCTAATGGATGCATTTTTCTTTCCTTTGAAACCCTTTTCTTTTTCTTTACCCTTAAATGGCTTTTTACTACCCTCTTTTGGAGTATTTTTATCTCTTGCCTCAAGATGAGTGGCTTGCACACACACCTCATCTAGATTATTGGGATTAAACATAAGGATAATATGCCTAAGGTAACTATATAAAACCCCCTATATACTTCAGCAACGTGTCTTGTGATTGCAAATCTACACCTAACACTAGAGACCTTTTTCTGAATTCTTGGGTGTAATCTTGTACATTTTGACCATTAAGTTGTCCAAAGTTTTTCAATTCATGATGACTTTCTGCATATAAGCTAGAGGGTAGAATTGTCTTTTAATTGCAACAATGAAATTAGACCAACAAATTGAGATCTTACATGTTTTTTTATCTCTTCTTGTGTCTTTGATTCCCACCATACTAGGGTTGCACCCTCCATCTTCAAGGAAGCTAATTGAATCTTTATGTCATCCTCTTGAAGGTTTTGAATTCTGCAATAGACCTCCAACTGACGAACCCAATTGTCAAGCTTCTCTGCATTCACTTCACCATTATGGGCAGTTCAAATTTAACATCAAGTTTTAAGAAGGGTGATTAACCAGTTCCTTTTGAGGTATGTTGATGAGTACGAGTAAGGGTTGTGTTAATGGAAGAGTGTGAAGATGCTTGTGAAGAAGAAGATGAAGAAGATGGTGGAGAGGGTGGAGCTTTACCTGCATTTCCATTACCGCCTCCTCTTGAATAACCTTCTCCTTTGGGAGGTTTGGAGCTTTCACCCTGCAGTCTAGTATTCCTCTCTTCATAGAGGACCTTCACCATATCTGTCATATCAAAGAAAGCCTTCTTGAAGACCTTCTCATCCTCTGTCATGCTTGTAGGTTCTCCTTCATGAGACATGCTTACTAGAGTCTCAACTACAACCTGAGGAAGAACTGGTGGTGGAGATTGTGGCAACCTTGACCTCCTTCCCCTTGACCCAACTTCAAGGCTTTCAACCAGCTTCCCTTTTCCTCTCTTGAGTTTCAACCTTGTAAGCATAACATTCACTTGCAAAACAGTTAAATCCTTCTTGCACAAATAAAACCAAGAGCTCTGATACCAAAATTGATATGATTGAGAAAATTATTTTTGTTGCGCTAAAATTCCTTTTCAGAATATATTTAAAGTGCTTGAGGATTTATGAAATTGTTTGCAAGTTTAAACATGGGTTTTTGAGTGTTTTTATGTAAATTTTATGTGCAAATTAACATAAACAAATGAATGAAAAACATCATATAATAGACATAAACATCACCATAAACAGTATCACAACAACACATGATGAAGGAGTTCACCCCTCCTAGGCCACGTCTCCTTGGTCCAACTTCCAATGGCTTGATGCTCTCTATTATGCTCACAAGTGTGAATACACCAGTTTACAATGCTCAGAAAGCTCTGAAACCTGTTCCAATGGCTCCAGAATGCCCAAAAATGCTTGTGTAGCCTCTTTCTACTCCTGATTTGGTAAAAAAACTGAAGAAGTTATGGCATTTTCCAATCTTCTGCTAATCACACTGCAAATTCCCCAAAATTCGGCACCATCCTACAAATTTGCCCCAAAACGTGTTAACGGAGCAACATTTTCTCCGAAAGTCAGGCGAAATTATCGGACACTTTAAATGTCCGTTAGCGCTTGAATTCTGAAAATCGTGGCCACATGGGGGGCTATGTGCCCAGGGCTAAGGCCAACGGCCTGCCCCCGCCAGCCAAGCCCTCGCACTGCTCTTCGGCGATGGTTGTGTTGCTAATGCGACCAAGGGCTGACCCCCATGGGCTAGCCCTACCCCTAAACGATGCAAGTGTAATTCAAATGAAACCTACGACTGTAATGGTTAAGCAACACCTACAATGGTGTATTGGTGGAGACTTTGGAATTGTGTTTAGAGGTCGCGGGTTCGACCCCCGTTGCCTTTGCACGGACTTGAACAATAATTTTTGTGGCCCCCGGGCTGCCATGTGGCGGCCTCCGGCTGGGCCACATGTCAACCCGTGGTTGGCCACCAATCTGACTAATAAAAAATCGTCGAATTGCACCAATAATAATATGCCACTTATCAGCACCCCATTCGCCGAAGGAGCCCATTGACCAGTCAACTGCCACATACTCCTACCTAGTAAGCACCACGTCAGCAGTACGGACTGCTGACCGGGGTGTCAATTTTTTTGAAAAATTCACCTATTTGGGAAAGTGAACATAACATGATTCCGGGAGCATACGATGTCTGTTTCGTGCGAAACAAGTTGCGTCAGATTCAAGATGATGAGCACTACGTGGTCGTCTAGGTTCCACACTGATACGACAACTTTGAATTTTGAGCTATTTTTTTTAGTACTTGATCATTGTCTATGCATATTCACAAAATTACTGTAAGGATTCTATAAATTGAAGTTATTATCATTATTTTTTAAAGCTAAAATAAATTTCATTTACAATGGGAATGTGTACGCCCTATATTTCAATAACAAAATCTACATTGGTGTCTCTACATGGTCTATATATAGGTTTTGAAAAACAAAAAATTAATTAAAGAAATAAAAATAATGTTTTTTTTTAATCTATGTACATAAAGAATTAATGTGGTGTCATCAAAGAGAGATATCAAAGAGAGATATAGTATTTAAAAGAAATTTGTCGAGGATATTGCGAGATGGACGAGTGAGATAAATGCTAGGAGCAACAAAAAAAATTGACATCATAGGATATGCTATGTGGAATGGTACGTCAGAACTATGAAGTCTGGATCATTGTCATCAAGACTTGTGTCCTATAATCTATTGTATGTGATAAACTATATTCACAACTTTTACATCGCAGATTGGTTGTTAGCATTAATCCACAAAGAATAACATTTAATGTTTCGTGTGTGTATAATGACGCATCACACTTTGTTCTTGAGATGTGCACCTTGCCGCCATTTATAAATGATAGGTTATGGTATATTACATCGTCACATTTTATAACATGTCGTGTTTGAAAATGCGATGATATATAACAAGTACATCATCATTATTGCAAAGGTTCATTAAACGAGGCAATAAAAAATAACACGTTCAATTTAACAACCAATCAAATTAAAGAAAAATATATATATTTTTTTTTAAATAATAAATTCCAATTTGTAATGTTCAACTATAGAAATTTTACAAATTTTTTTGTTCGGACCCAAACTAATATGGGTTTGACCAAAAACTGAATGCAATATCCCCTAGCCTACTGCAGGGATAATAATAGACTAGTTAAATTATGGTGTTAATAAAAATTGATTGACTTTTATTAATAAGTATGTGCATTTGTAGAGTGTAAATTGAAGTGTGTTTTTATATGAAAATGTATATTGGTTTTTCAAAAAGATTTTATAACTTCTAAAAATATACATTTTAATTGAACCTACCATTTACTACACATCAACACTTTATTTTACAAATAAGACAATAATCCACTTAAAATGAAAACTATATTTTACAAATAAAAGAATAATCCACTTAAAATGAAAACCATATTATAACATAATAATCCATTTAAAATGGTACCATTTACTACATATCAACATTTTATTTTACAAATAAAACAATAATCCACTTAAAATAGAAACCATATTATAACCTAATAATCTATTTAAAATAAGACCCATATTGTAATGTATAGAATATGAGTATTTGAGATTACTTCTACCATGTTTAAACCAAACCACACATGGAATATTTTAAAATACCATTGAGTATTTGAGATTACTTCTACTATCTCAAAACAAAATATTTTAAAATACCATTGAGTATTTAAGATTACTTCTACTATCTCTAAACTAGACATGTTATATGTAAAAAAATTAAAATACCATATAATAAAATATTAGTAATTGATTAACACATTTTAAATTTAATTCTATGATATAAATATATAATTTAATTTTCAAAATAACAATATACAATTTCATCATCCACATTTTACTAGCCATCCTCATATGCAATTTTATTTTATAATATAAATATATAATTTAGTTTTTTAAACATCAAAGACACAATTTCACCCACCTTTCACTAGCCATCCTCATATGCACTTTTACCTATTGAAAAAAAAAAATGCACTTTTACATAATTTTCATTTTTCACTTTCTTAACATAAAATATTTATAAAAATATAAATTTTTAATCTTTACCTATGCAAAAGAAGATGACTGGTTAAAATTATATAATGTTCACATTTCAATGTCTATCACTTTATCCGTTTAAAATGATTTTTTTCAAATTATATATATTTTTTCTTCATTTTCAGCCACAATAAAACCAATAGTTTCATAAAATATTGGGCTACTAAAAACAAAACATACATTTATATCCAGCCATGTAAATAAATTTGTAAGAAAATCATATTATCAACACTTTTGAGAATCCCAACCACAATATTGATGAAAAATAAGCACAATTAATAAAGTCAAATGATTCCGCTCTTCCTCTTAACAAGTGAAAGGAAATCTGAACACATTATACGGTGGTATCAAGATAGCCACAGAGTCTGCCTTTTAGGGTTATGTTCACCTACATATAAGATTGTCAGCAAATTCCGCTGAATTGTCAATGAAATCTGCGTGGCAACGTGCTGGACATTGAAATTGCCAGAGAATTCTGGAATAGCGTCAAATCGACTCCACCTAATGAATCCCTTGTGGATATATGACATAGATTGCACTAACTGACAATCGCTCCCCCATCAATCCTAATGGAAGAATTGTAGACATACGCCTCCATAAGCGGAGGTCATTTCTGATCCACACGGCCATTCCTATGGCCACAATCATCCGTCAACCAAACAAAGGATAGACAACTCCAAGACCACAATTGCCACATCTTCAAAGCAGATTTGCTCCAGGATCACCATTGCCACACCTTCAAATGAATATTTTTCCTCATTATCCATTCGATTATTGCCCCTAATTACGGATTTGATCAAGGAATCCCACCCCAGGACTTCGAAAATCGTTCCTATTTATTCCCAAGGGCCTCTGTTGCTTTCTACTCCTTTTTGCCTCAGGAGGGGTTGTACTTCTTAGCCTTAGGCCTTTTGTAAGGCCCTTCAGCGCAGGCACTTAGTGATAATCTTCTTGGGTGCTGTTGTTTTGGCTAGATAGTACGTAATTCGATCAAAATAATCTCTTTTGTGTGGCTATTCTTGACAGGATAGTTGAATACAGGCCCATTTGAATTGCAGTTCCTCGTTGTTTTTAGGTTATCTTGATCGCTATTGTTAGTATTTCTCTGTAATTTCAGTGCTATAGCCTCTTACAATGGCTTCTTTAACCACCATAACAGCGCAGAGAATAACAAAACAGACAATAGATTTCAATAGCCAGACCAATAGGGCCGTGTACTCTGTACAAGGGCTCTCAAATTCTTCTCTGAACGTCTTGAAACCGAACAGGCCAAAGCATGCGGGCAGAAAATGTCAATTGGGTATAAGGGGTCCAGCTTTGAATTGTAAGAGAAATTGGGAAACAAGATCATTAGCAGATGACCTAGATGTTATTCCTGTAAAAAGCAATGATACCGTGGATCAGCAAGAAGGTGTTGGGTTCATGTCTCAGGAAATGGAGAAGCGGCCCACAAGCCAGGTTGGAGGATTCAACGCAGACGGAGAGTTTTCATTAGAAACTGCTGGTGCCCAAATGCAGATTGGCTCGGGTTCTCCAGTTTCTACGGCGGAAAAAACGGAGGAGATGACGCATATTGACAGGGCTATCAATGCCGCCGTTGTATTTGCTGCTGGATCTTTTCTTGTCACCAAAATGCTCACCGTAGACCATGATTACTGGCATGTGAGTCTGATTCATCCCCGCCCCCCTTTTCTTTAAATTTTGAAAAGTTTATCACCGAATTGCTTTTTGGATTCGTCTGAGTGCGCTTTGTTCTGGAGTAAATTTTATAAATGGAAATTATGAAGTTCTACGTCATCCTAATATATGCAGACCAGATTGGCTTATTGGGATTTAATTTGGCACTTCGTAATTACTTCTGTGAATGGCTCACAACTTTGCTTTTCTGGTTGTTTTATTTTTTGATAAGTAGTTATTTGGGTTTTTCCTTTTTTTGCAATTCTAAATTTATTTCCCTCGGTTAATCGGTTGGTTTCACTTAGTGAAAAGCATTGCTTGTATTTGGTATTATCTATTGTTTTTTGTCGGTGCGGTTTACTTTATTCTGATATCCTTTCTCCTCAATTTTTGAACGCTTTAATTACATCCCCTTTCTCTGTAATCATTTGTGAGTTGTACTGCCTTCAGATTTTTGTACTTAGTTTCATTATCGGACTGTTTTCTTGGAATATGAGATCATCTTGTACAAATATTTTGATCCGCTCCAGTCTTGATCATTTTTTAGGTCTGGTCTTTTTAAAATTTGAAGAGGTTTTATGCTATGATTAGTTCTGTTTCTTCATTCAATTGCAATTTAGTTTGTCTGCTCTTCCTAGCCCAGATTGTTAATTACAATTGTAGATGCATTGTTACCTTCTCCTTTTCATTCTTGGCTTGCTGTGTCTAATAAGCTATCTTGATTTCTGATCAGAGGACCATAGCTCCTTTGCTGCTAAATTCAATAGCATTTCGATACATATTATGATTGCTGTACCCTTCCTGGAGAATTCGACTTCTGTTGCTTAATTTCATCTATTAATATTGTTTGTTTTGCATATATTTTTATTTGCATGACCGTTTAGTGATTGAATATCACCTTCAAGTTTGAATATTACTCTACCGATTCTCATATTATGTTTGGAGTTTATATTATTCTCTTAGATTCTCGTCAACTGGGTATTTGGTACTTTTTCTTTTGTTTTACAGTTGTGTTATATTGATTGAATTTGAGTGCCTAGTAATTTGCAATTATGTTTATGGGATTTTATAAACATTTGTTATTTCTGTTTTATTATTTTCTTTTCTTCCTAGTGGTCATTCTTGCTGTTGACATCCATCCTGATTCATTTTTGAGCTTGTTTATTACCCGCTTGTCAAGTAACGACACTTGATTTTTGATCTGAAAATCACCCTATGAGTGATCTCAGTTAAGAATTATTAAATGGAGGTATTACAGAGTCATGTGCTAGTGTTTGTCTAGGTTATTTAAGCAACGAATCGATCAGATTGCAAATACATAGACACTTGAAAATGGAAGATATCAGAGAAACACAGAAAGCAAATATAAGAACACAAGAAATTAATAAGGAGTTCACCATATTCTCCAGGGCTATGTCTCCGGTCCAGCTTTCAGTGGTGGCCTTCTTTTATTGTGTCTTAAAGCTGATAATTACAAAGAAAGAGCTCAATATGAGTCTCCTGTCACAAGATACCCTGGCAGACTCTTGTCCTTACTAGCTTTTCAGCCTCTCGGGTCTACAATGGAAGGAGCCCAATATGGTGCTCGGTCCTGATAGATCCCTCTCAGGGATGGCTCGAATTTCTCAAGCCCTCTGGTGCTCGACGCTGCCTTTGGTCAGCTCGGCCTTCTATCTTCTCACTGCTTTTTGCTTTTTTTGTCTGCTCTCTCTATTCTTCCGTGTGCGTGTGTGTGTCCCTTCTGCTGATCTGTGCATGGCTTTAAAGCCATTGGAGCTCATGGCTGTTCGATTCCTCTTCCAACTCCGTTGGATCGCTTGCTACAGCTTCGCTTAGAGTTCCCTGTCTCGGCGTCATCATTAGACTCATAGGGTGCGGCCATTTGTCCTCCTGCGAACTGCGCTAGCTTGCTTCGTCGGTTCGGTTCTTCAGTTACGTCGTGGAATGAGTCATCTGCCACCTTGGCGGTCAAATCGGACCTCAAATTCTTTTAGTTTGCGGCTTAATCCCTCGTTAAATCTGGTCTTTCCGTTGGGCGTGATATCAACCGTTAGATCTGGATCCCCCAGATCCAACGCCATCCGCTCATTTCGCGCGGTTGACTTGCTCGACTGTTAGCGCGCGATGAGCGACGGTTTTCTCTCTCCTTCGCTTGCCACACATCAGGCGCTGAGTGGAATCGCTCTGTTTTCACCAAATCTGTTTATCGCCCAAGGATACCCCTGATGAATACACCGATTTTTAGAGTGCGGGTTCCGCCTTAGCCTTTAGCCTTTTTCCCCACGGTTTTCCCGGCTCCCGTGCAATCGAGCACTCGGGGCCCTCCTTTTCGAAGGTTTTTGCCCAGCGACGCGTGATTAGTGCTAATCGCGCATCAAAAACTCCCTCCGTTTCCCAATCCAGGCTTCCTAGGGGTTAATTTCGCCTCCTGCGCAATCTCCAGGGGCCTCGGTCAACACACTTTGACCGAGGTCCTTGTCGTTCCACGCTGGCTGCCAACTGCCACTGGTTTAGAGGTGTTTTTGATCGCTGCTCTCAATTATTTGAAGTCTGTCCCAACCTAGTATAGCCATGGTTCTCTTGATTATTTTTTATGGATCCAATTCGGATCACGGCCTTCCCACTGAAAAGCTTTTGGACCACCAAAAGTTGGTTTTTCAAGCATCGACTAAGTGAGGGTACTACTGTCTCACTTGTCCAATCTCAATCCATTTTGCACTGCTCGACTTCGAACCTTTGAGTCCAATTCTGAGGTACTCAACATCCCTGCGCGTTGTCCTCACCTTCCTGTCCAAGACTGTGTCTTCCTGCAATTCATTCAGATATTCAGGTAGTAGGTCATCAATAGAATTTGACTTTGCTCTTTAGGATCCTCAATCATTGAAAGTTCAAACAATCTCAAGCAATCTGCATTTACGACCGAATAGATGTGCATGTAAGCTAGTAGATCAAGGCGAAAAGCATTTTCACCGATCTTCTCAAGTATCTTGAAGGGTCCATATCTGATAGGCTTTAGCTTTTTACTTTCACCTTGCATCCTGTCCTTGCTGATATATAGCCAGACCTGGTCACCAACTTGGAAACTATGCTCCACCCGATGCTTGTCATGCCTTGCCTTTTATTTGGCTTGGCTCTTTTCCAGCTGTTCTTGTACTGCCTGGTGGATCTCCTGGATTTGTTCAATGAACCTAGTTGCTTTGTCCACATCACTGTGTCCATCAACTGTGGTATCTTTACCACAGACAAAATCCAAAGGAGACCTTGGTGTGAAACCAAAATAGGTTTCAAAAGGAGATCTCTGTGTAGAAGAATGTTTTGCTCTGTTGTAAGCATGCTGCACATAACACAAAGTGTTCATCCCAAAGCTTAGGATGTTTGCTACAATATCCTCTAAGTAGCTGGATCATTGTCCTGTTAACTACTTCTGTCTGGCCATCAGTTTGTGGATGAAAAGCTCTGCTTTTTTTCAGTTGGGTGTCCATCAATTCCCACAAACTTGATCAAAACTTCCCCACAAATCGGTTGTCTCGATTAGATACAATAGAAGTGGGTAACCCAAAATGAGCCCATACATGTTCAAAGAATAGTTTTGCAGTTTGTTCAACTGTAATCTGCTTATTACAAGGTATCAAAATGCACATTTTGCTGAATATATCCACAACCACATACAGATAATCATGACCTTTTCTAGACTTAGGCAGTCCCCCAACAAAATCCATGGAAACACTTTCCCAAGGGTGAGAAGGAACTGGTAA
>APFE030114299.1:78959-91743 GCA_000404065.3 Pinus taeda | reverse complement strand
TATATAGCAGACGCTTCCGCGGACGCTTCGCCTCCTAGATTTTTGGAAAATGACGCTTCCGCGCTCCGCGCTTCCGCTTCGCGCTTCCGCTTCGCGCTTCCGCTTCGTGCAACATTGCCCGGACCAACTCGGCCGGGTTGATGCTGACCCGGCCGGATCTTAAAACACTGATTTAGGTTATGTGCACCCTTACATGCTATCTTATTTATGTATAAATGGTTTGGATTCATATGGATGCACATGACTATATATGTCTTTCTTAAAAATTTGAAATTTTATGTGTTTTTGGTTAACCGGTTTTTTGGTCTAGTATTTTTACCGCTTCCGGTCCAATTCTGACTAGTTCTACTGGTTTGATGACTGGTTTGGTTCTAATAACATTGTTTTAGACTTCAGCATAATATCATTGTCATCTGGTGAATTTACTTTTTGATGTCCATTGCATAATTTCAATTGTCAAATGATGAATTTAATTTAGATGTACCTTGCATAATGCCAAATGATGAATTTAGATGGAACACTGCATAATGTCAAATGATGGATTCAATTTACTTTTTAGATTTACATTGCAGAAATGATAATTCATAATAGTTTAATACGAAATGATGTATTTTAATTTAGATGTACATTTCATAATTATTGAGATTTACTATTTAGTTATTGACATATTGTTGGGATCTTTTTTTAATAATTTATAATTTTCATGACTCCAATGTCCCCCCTGTCCCTGAAATTTCCCTAGATTTTGGGTTTGCTTATATACGTCCCCCTTGTGCGTATTCCCAATCCCACGCTTCCCCATCCTGGAAACTCGGAGGAACATTGATAGTTAAAGAATAATATGTTAATATAAATTAAAAATGTTATATCCATGATGTCTTGCTTTGTATGCATCTGTGAAGTCTGTGTATGTGTGTGAGCACATGTAGTGTTTGTGGCAAAATGTCAGGGCATGTAGTGAAACTTTTAGAGAGAGAAGAGTAAGAGATGCATGCATAAAGTAAAAAATAAGTTCTAATTTGTACAACGAAAGGCAAAAATATCCAAAAAAAACTGAGAAAACATTATTTTACATGAAACCCTTAAATACAAGTTATGTTTGTAGAAAACAGTGCTTTGGTGCAACTGTGTTCCAAAAAAAGCTGAGAAAACATTCTTTTACATGAAACCCCTAAATACAAGTTATGTTTGTAGAAAATAGTGTTTTAGTGCAACTGTGTGTTTCAATAATGGAATTTTGGTTCACAGTCAACTAACATCCTTGTGCATATGCATGCTGAAGTTCTTAAAGGATCTGTAACTCTCTAGTGCTTGTGTAGGTGAAGTATTGGAGAACTGTTACAAATAATGTTTGTGTCTTAGGGTGGATCTCTCAATGCTGTTATGTTACTTCTAACTTTCATGAATAGTGCAAGAAATGAATCATTTGGCATTTTTTACCCAAAACCCACTACAAAATAAGCCCTTATCTTTTTATGAGATGCCAATCAGTAATCTTCAAATTTGAATATTAGTATCCCAACTGGAAATCAGTAGGAAGTGAAGGTGCATGAAATGAAAGACATTCACATAGAATTTCTAGTTACGAGAGTTGCAATGAACAAGCAAAATGGTTCTATAGGAGGTATACTATTGACTCTTGAGGATAAAAAAATTTGCATGGCTGATGGACACCTTAAAGTTTCAGACTTGGAGCTTTTAGAAAGTTGATTGAGAAAAGTAGAAGAGTAAATGATCCGAATAACTTTTATTCTGAATTTAATGTTGGAGCATTGAGGTTAAAGTTTATAATTTGGCCATAAACACATTTCCAGAGAGGAAATGAAGTTGATGCTGAATATTACTGAAAACAAAGGGGTTCATATTCAGAAATACTTTTTTCTTCAAATGTTTTATTGGAGTATAAATTTTGTCCATGTTCTTGCAGTCGTTTAGGTTGGTGAGATATGTATGAGGCCTTGAGGGACGTTTGATATTGTATGTATGAGGCCTTGAGGGATGTTTGATATTGTGTGGATGCTGCTAATGGTTTTATTAGAACTCTGACAGTTGTGGCATTATGGAGAAAACTCTTCGTTACAAGTATTTACGTAATTATTTATGAACATGTTTTCCGGGAGATTCTAAAGCTCTTTCATATTAGTGGTGTGCGTAGTTTCATTGCAAAGTGGCAGTAGGGAAGTTAGTATTGCCATGCTTATCTACCCTCCAGAAGATGTGACATAATCTGTTTAGCTGTTAAAAAATAACTTTTTAATTTCAGTCCCGACATGTTTAAAATTTTTATATTTTTATATAGCATGTTATTTCAGTTCAACAACTATATTCCAAAAGAGCAAGATGACTCCTGACATTTTTTACAGGCATTTAAATTATGCCTGTACGGTACCTAGTGAGAATGAATAACATAATATTAGGGTACTTAGGGAGGTACCAAAGGGGAATAATTAATGTAATGTGGCCGTAAGCATGGAATAGGCCAACTAGATAGTTAGTGGGGATAATAATGAAGGGTAGTTGGCATAGACCCCAAGGTTATTTATGGAAAGTATATATATGCGGCTATCATTATATTGGGTATATTGACAATTGTATTGTAGCAAGCATGCCTTGTAGGGTGATTCCTTCCATAAGGAGTAATTGATGGTGTTAACCCAACCTTAAGTGCTCTCTCTAAATTCTTGTGTTTATCATTGTGTGGATGCATTTTACTATTCTAAAGTTAAGGGTTTATCTTTCATCTTTTATCTACTAGATTCACTACAATGCCTGTTGTTTTCTGCCTTAAGAAAACATTGTTTGATGGTCCACTTTGCTTCCTCAAATTAGATATTTTCATGTTCTAACTGATTTGATACTGTTATTGTCAGGGATGGACCCTCTATGAGATTGTCAGATATGCACCTGTGCACAATTGGACTGCTTATGAAGAAGCCTTGAAAACCAATCCTGTATTGGCAAAGATGGTGATAAGTGGGGTTGTTTATTCCTTGGGAGATTGGATTGCTCAGGTAACAGATTATAAATATATTTGCATCTTAAGTGACAAGCAGTAAGGAATTTTGTAATTGGTGCATTCTTCATATCAAACTTTTTGTCTTGTAGACATACATATTAGAGACTAATAATTATCTTGATGTATTGATAGTGCTATGAAGGCAAGCAGCTTTTTGAATTCAATCGAATCCGGATGGTCAGATCTGGCTTTGTTGGGTTTTCCCTTCATGGCTCTTTGTCACATTATTATTACCATCTTTCTGAGGTAAGACCTGCTTCCATCTTTTGACATTCTCACCAGGTGGCACTTATTTTAATTTGAATCCTTTTTTTTGGCCCTTACAAACAGGCGTTGACAACCCTTCATCGTTATACAGGCCCTCTTTCCTTTCCAGGGTTGGTGGGTAGTTCCCGCAAAAGTGGCATTTGACCAAACTATATGGGCTGCAGTCTGGAACAGTATTTATTTTACAGTATTGGGTTTGCTGCGGTTTGAGTCGCCAGCCAATATTTTTGGTGAATTGAAAGCTACCTTTTGGCCGCTTTTGACAGTAAGTGATAACCTTTTTACCTTGAGTGCAAGTTAGTAGATATTGTCTAGTATTCGTAAGTATGAAGCCTATTACCCTCTGGCATTTTGCGTATGGGTTTAAGATGGATATTAATATTATTATACCCACTGTTATTTCTTCTCTTGGAAGGTTAATACAGTGACACATTTTGTGTCATTTAGTAAGCTGGAGCTGAAAATGATTTGTTTGTTTGACAGGCAGGTTGGAAGTTGTGGCCTTTTGCACACTTAATAACGTATGGTGTTGTACCTGTGGAACAAAGGTTACTGTGGGTGGATTGTGTTGAACTTATCTGGGTTACCATCCTTTCAACGTAAGCTTCTAGTATCATTTATAAATAAAACAAGCATTTTTCCTTTTTCAAAACTTATTAGAAGGTTTTATTATTTATACGTATATCTCATTGAGTCCACTGCCTGCAGTTATTCTAATGAGAAATCAGAAGCCAGAAGTCTAGAAGCCTCATCTGAAGGGAAACCTGACTCTGTTTTGAAATCTTCATCAGATGCCTCTCAGGTATTGGGATTGTGTTATTCACCATCTAGTTAACAACTTAATTCTTCCTTTCTCTTTTCACTTCTTATATAAATTATATTAAATGCTTTTATGTCATTTACTTGTTATTGATTAGGGACAGAGATAATGATGCCATTGTGGGAGACAGCAGTCGATTTAAATTATGCAGATCTTAGGAGGAGAGTTCTATGTGGAATGTGTGCAATTCAGACGCCTTCTAAATGAACGGCATAAATGTGGATGGTATTGCATATATTATGCTTGAAAGGGTATCAGTCCTGTCACAGTATTTTCCTTGTACCATAACCGTTGGATTCTCTTTGCAGAGTTCCCGAACAAACCTAATTTTGTAGTTACACTGCTGATAAAGAGAACCAATTTCTTTTCAAGATCTCAGGCTATCATCTTTCATGTTGGTATTATTCTTGGTTGAATGTTGCTTAAATCTTGTATCTATCAATTTTGTGGATACGCTCACACTCACACTCACACTTTTCGACACTTGGACCATAATATCAGCTAGATAATTTCTTACATATCAGTTGAGTGCAAATAGACCTGGAGGCTGGAACGGGAATCTTGAGAAGATCAGTGAGATAATAGTTGTCGAAGGTAGATGGTAATTCCTGCCTTTAGGAGTCCTCTTAAAGATGAGGATTGATGTTATCACAGTATATAAAGAAATAGAACTTGTCAGAAGTTATTAAAGTTTGAAATACGGTCCCCTAGGGTTACAGATTCAGTAGATGTGAAGCAAGTATTCCCTCTAATGTTCTCATTAATAGAGGGACTAACGTTTGAATATGCAACTTATACAGGCTTATTAGCTACACGGTGGTATGTTTTGTTAATGGACATTGCCTCCTGGGACATAAAATTTAGTTTTATGAATAGAGCTCCTTTTGTTTATTTTGGCATTATGCTTCAGCATTTTCTAGCGCCACAAACTGATACTATCCTTTTGGACTTACTGCTTGGGCTGTAAACTTTGGAAAATTTCAAGCTTTCATTGTTGACTAGTAGATTTCTAAAGAATACAACCCATTGAGGTAGCTGAAATGAGGGGTTATCTGATACATCTATTATACACTGTTGTAAATTATTATATTAAATGTACCTCTTTTTCTGTACTCTCTCCACTTTCTATGCACTTATTAGGTGCCCACGTTCTGTCCGAGGTTTGCAGTGTCCATGTTGGCGTGCCCACGTTCTCTTCGAGGATATTGGCTATGTATAATAATGAATACTATTTGTAACTTGGGACATGTTCCAAATTCTCCTCTCCAGTGAGGATGAACCAAAAAAGAGCTGATTAGCTCATCTCTGCCTATGCGGAAATGATAGGCCCTGCCCATTTAAGGCATCTACTCATTGGAAGTGGTAGTTATTAGACTGAATGTGTTTTTACGGTGGATATCTCATCTTCTGAGATAGGGTTGAACAATTAAAATGGATTTTAAACGTTTGTCTTTTCAAGAAGTTTTAATTTTTTTGAAGGAATGGTAAGAAGCTCGCTCTTCGATATGGACAGCAAGATTTGGAATATTGGGAGCAGCTAGAGGGGAGGAAGGCATGAGAGAAAAGCGAAGAGGGGAGGAAGGCATAAGAGAAAAGCGAAGGAGGAATGTATGAACAATATGATTGGAGTTTAGGAATACATTCTTGTGTGGAGGAAAATACATTGATTAATAATTTTAGTTGGAGTTGTCTTTAGTGCGATTTTTTGGAAGCTTACGGTGGGTCTTTCTGGTCAAATTTCTCTAAAATCCGGCAGGAATTTATTGAAATCACAAGCTTGATGGGTAATCCTGTGCAATCGAAGTGCTTTAGGGGTTTTCCAGGGTGCTAAATCCATATATACAATCAAAAAACTAGTTTAAATAACACAAATCAAGATTTCACCTCAAATTTGTCCACCGGATTCTGTCACCAGAAAGTCCAAAAAGTCACACTATAGACAACTCCATTTTAATCAGTGTAGCACGAATTTTATAAGACTCGCGAGTCTTGACAAGTATTATAGTGAGACAGATCACTTGGATAGAACTCTCGGTTTCTACCCGTACCTGCCGAATCTTGCATAAAATTCAGCTACCCTCATTGAACCCGTGAAAAACTGTATATGACCTGTGTAAGACCCGTCGAGGCCTCAAAATTTGATTTTTTTTTGGAGATCATGCGGAGTGAAAAATTGTATATGGCCCGCATAAGACCTCTGGAGGCCTCAAAATTTGATTTTTTTTTGGAGATCATGCGGAGGGAAAGGGAAAATGGAGGGAAAATTTTGTCGAGTCTTATACGGGTCATTCTAGAGTCTTATACGGGTTGCCGATTCAATAGCTAGACAAGTCTTATATTAGTAATTTGAGCCCTTGCCCTAGTGTGTAATTGGTGATTACAAATTTAATAAAAATATATAAATGATATGTTTAAACTTGCAAGATAATGAAACATGAATAAAAATGTCTAATAAGGGATATGGTTGGAGTTTAGGAATACATTCTGATTTTAGTTATTAGTTGTATTGATTAATAATTTTAAATTTAGATAAATGATGTGTAAGATTATTTAAATGAATGGAAATGCATAATAAGGGGTCTGATTGTAGTTTAGGATACATCTTGATTTTAGTTATTGGTTGAATTGATTGTTAATTGGAATTTTTGGTTTGATATGTGATTTGTGTTCATCAATTTAATGAAGTTGTGCACATTATATGTTTAAATTTAGAACAATTCCAAAGGTTATGTAAAACAATGTAAGTCTTTGTTTTAGCTTCTGGGGTATAGATCACTTAGTACACATTATATGTTTAAATTTAGAACAATTTCAAAGGTTATGTAAAACCATATAAGTATTTAGAACAATTCCAAAGGTTATGTAAAACAATATAACTCTTTATTTTAGCTTCTGGGTATAGATCACTTAGCAAAGCGTGTTATATTAAGATTATGAGGTCTTTGGTTCAAGCCCCTAATTATCTACGTGTCTATGTTATGTTAGGGGTAGTATGGTGCACTTAGTGGTTATAGTGGTAGTGGCATGGCATGAACCTTATATCACTCAAGTATAAAACCAACCTATTTGCCAATTTTACTAATCACAAAATAAATAAATAAATATAAACATTTTCCTTAGCATGTAAATTCCCTGATCTGGACTTAAACAGGAACGCAACAAAATACAGAGATAACCATATACACAAAGATGCAGTGGAAATAATATGTCATTTCATTAATGGAAAATACTAAAATATGCTTACAAACAGAGTTGGAAATAAACCAGCTAGGGCGATGGTAGCTTATCTCTGAGAAGAGATGTGGCGTTTACATGCCTCTGAACTGTGTTACAATGAGGCTCGAAGGCCTATTTATTGTTGAGAAACAATGGAAAACCCTTAGCATTCCAAAACCTAACCCTAGAAGATGAAATGCCAAATTGTGGGCCCTGTTTGAGTAAATTGGTACATCAACTTCTCGGGGTCATAACTTTGGCATACGATCTCCATTTGACGTGTACAATAGCTCGTTAGAAAGATCTATTTGAGCAGTACCACTTTGGGAAGGGCAACATTGGTCGATGGACCCATGTTGCCCCCAGATTTCCCAAAAAAACGTCGTTTAGGGCCTCAAAACGGCTCCGAAAGTTTAGGACCCGAAAAACTGCTAAAAATAGTAAGTTGTGCTACAATTAAGGAAATGGAAAATGTTTAGAGAAACAATGGTGGGGGTCCAGGTGGACTTGGCAGGTGGTCACCAAGATCCACGTGGATCATTGCCCTCATCAGTTTAATAAAGTTGTACAAATATTATGTTAAAACTTAAAATAAGAACAAAATTACAAGACATGAATGAAAATTTGAAAAAGGAAATCAAAAATGGTTTTATACATGTTTCTTAAAAGTATTTTTACAATATAGCAGGGTTATGTATTAATTTAATAGGCATAGCTAAAACTTGGTTAAGATCATACAATAATCTAAGATTCAATATTCATGTGATATGTTTTAGAATGAATTTTTTCCTTTTAGGGGCTATGTAGCTAAAATTTATCGTTTATTGTTTGAAATCGTGAGAATCACACATGGTCTTCATAAAACACCAATTGGCTAGAGAGTTGTAAACGGTTTTCATGAAGCACTTATTGAGAGTTCATTTAGTGCCATTTTGAGAATGGTCTAAGTTGTACATAGTCTTAATCAAACATTTATTGAGCATTCATTTAATGCCATACTGAAAATGGTTTGAGAGTCGCACATGGTCTTCATAAAACACCTAATGGCTAGAGAGTTGTTCATGGTTTTCATGAAGCACTTATTGGGAATTCATTTACTGCCATTTTGAAAATGGTCTAAGAGAGTGGTCTTCATCAAACATTTATTGAGCATTCATTTAATGCCATACTGAAAATGGTTTGAGAGTAGTTTATAAAATTGTTTGTTAATTTAGGTCTCTAAATAAACACAATTTTAGTAAGACCTACAACTCATTAAAACACTTGTCATCATGTATCAGGAATACACAGAGCTTGGATACTATTCATGAGGTATACCAATCTTTATGCTTTGGCATTACAAATTATATATCCTAAATTTATTGTAATCCATAAACTGCTTTGGCAATACAAACTACATTTCTTAAATTTATTGTAATATATAAACCAATTTGATTTATAAAAGAAATTGTTCTCTTTTAACAAATGTGTGATGCAAACATTCTTATTTAAATACTCTTGCACAATCTCATAATGCACTTCAATCAATATCAAGTATTACTGTAGCTTCATTCTTATTTAAATACTCTTGCACAATCTCATAATGCACTTCAATCAATATCAAGTATTACTGTAGCTTCAATAATGTCCTAGGGAACTAATACCCATTAGAGCACAATAATGTTCTAATGAAAACCAATGAGTTCTTTGTGCTATCCTTTCATCGATCTCCGACAGGATGTGTGGTGTCTATATTGTTAGTAGAAGATAGGGTATAGTTGCTATGTTTGTCTTAGCATCATTTCCATTCTTTCAACCTGGATACCTTAGAATGGACAAAGTTGTGGCAGTATGTAAGAACAAGTTTGCATAAAAAACAACGGAAGCAGGATTGGTTCCATCGAAACAGGTAATGTGTTGAATGCTACTCTTTGGTTTATGCAAGTTGTGCCTAATATACGCTATATTAGATTTGGATACAAATTCCGACGTTGGACCAACACAATAGTAGTGTTGTCAGAACAAATGTTTGAAACTAGTATATTCCATATTTCAACATTGCTTCGGTAATGACAATATTCCAATATCAAATCATGACAATATTCCAATATCAAATCAGAGGGAAAAGTTGAAGTTGGTCTACCGGTCTTCTGTCAGGCCATGTGGTAGTGCTTCATGACATCATTTTTTCTTTATTGACATCAGAATTCTGAGGTCATGGCTATATATTAAGACGCTGGTAGGACATCAGAATTCTAACATCCACTGTGTCAATATGTCGATATCCAATGCCTTTCTTTTTAAGTATTTTTACATTTCCTCTTGTTGTCTTTGTAGGGAATAACAAGAGAAAAAGGCATTGGGAAGGTTAGGCTAGATTGCAATATTTGATCCATGTGTATGTATGGAAGAGTGTTTGTATTTTATCGAGCCTTCAACCTTGCATCCGTGCAATCAATTTGATGCTATATAAGCAAATAGAGTATTATATAAATACTCATTGGTAAAACATGATTGATTCACTTTGTGTAACATAATAATGGATACATATAAACATGGCAATTTAATTGAAATAAATAATATACGAAACGATTTATACTACAATATGAGCAGTGCTCTTTGAACACAACAATATATGTATTATTGTTTAACTAGTTATTTAAACAAAATATTTATGTCCCATGCAATTCATTAAAGATAGGTTCTCTTACAATTGTACTCAACCTACGGGAATTTACACTACGTATTCGCCTTTGGCTTTAAGTGCAGTGCATAACAAAATCTCCTCCACTTTATAAGTTTGTAGCATGATTTCCAAATGAACTAGAGACTATTAGGAAAAAGATAATATACCTTAGCCACTGAATAAATAGGACAAGATATGCAACGATTTCCAAGAGAGATGGATAAAGGGAGTGCAATGGAAATGAAGACCTTGCAGATAGTCCAAGAGGGGTATTGCTACATGTTTCCTCCAAATTGTAATGGTCGAGTTGTTGCAGGGTTGAATCCCTCGGTGTGCTTAGATTTGATCATTTTGTTGATTCAAAATTTGATGGGGTTTTTGGAGAACCAAGAGTCCCAAAGATTACTAAAGATCCAACAACAAATTTCGACAGGGTTGTTGTTACCCTAATGCTAAGTAATGTTACTTTTTTGTGCATATTCAGAGTTATATATCATTTTTATTTATATTGGATTTGATCAATAAGAGGATACAAGCAATAAGAAAGCAAGTCCTATCATCAACTCCGACCTCTAGAATTTTGGTGTTTGGAATCAATTTGTAAATAGTCCCACCCGTATTCTGCAAATTGCAATTTAAGAAAACATCTCCAGATTATTGAATGACAAAGTAACACAACCACCAATGCTTTTTCCCTCAGTCCCACTTGGGTGATGACTTGAAAGCTCTGGTAACAAATGGAAAGAAGGTACTAGATTGGTAATTTTGCTAACAAGCAAGATCCTTTCTAGATTCACAATTTATGGATGATAATGACCACTAGCAAAAAGCATAGAAGGGCTTGGTTCTAGAGAAAATTGGCAAGAGGAACACGTTATATCATCCTGAAGAGGAGATGACAGCTCATAAGCATGTGCACTAACATGATCAACACTCGAGGCCGGAGAGGAAGGCTTCCTGGTGTTTTACAAACAAGATTCGTTGGTAAATTGGTATTGAAAGATTCAGTCACTAGCTCCATGTGGACAGGATCAACAGTAAGTGAATGATCAACAAAACTGGTAGTAGATATGACAAGGAATATTCTACAACGGCCTTCAACAACGAGTTGTGTGTGGCTAAGAATTGGAAAATGCCTGTGATCTAGCATCAACATATTCTTCGCAGAATCTAGAATGAAGGAAGACAACAGGGGACTTGGCATCATGAACAACATACTCTGCATTGAGAAAAACTTCAATTTCATCGTCACTAAATTCGTCAAGTCATTTCTCGCAACATTGGTTGATGAAGCTGAACCACGAGGTGAATCAACATGCTTGTCTCTGGCAAGCTCAGCTTGGACCAAATCAATAGGAATCCGTTTCATGAAAATGTCTGGATTTAACTCTTTTTAAAGGGTGCTTCGAACACCCTTTGAGCTCTCAGACCAAGAAATTCACTGATCTCCTATCACGTTACCTTAAACTTGGATTTTTAGGGAACTGACCGCTTACATAGCCTATATGCACTTAAACATTCTGCACGTTTGGAGGCAATTCTATGTGTCCAGGATCTACGGCCTTTTCATTCATCTGAACTAATTTTAATCCAAATGCATCCCCATGAAGTATAACGTCACCTACCTGTTTGCACATGGCTAGATAAAAGGCTTGCAATGTAAGCTTTTAGCAATAGATTTGGTGTATATAACCTCAACCTCCAATTGCACAAAGATGCATCCAGCTGATCTTTGGCCGTTTTGAGGAAATCAGTTCATTTTATTGCGATGTGGCTACCCCTGCTATGTTCTTTGACACTGGATCCATATCACCTATATCCAACGTGTGGTCTCAATTGTTAGAATTATAATATGGTCTATGGTTGTTTTCCATTTCTTATTTGTCTATACTCTAGAAAACCATATATTTCTTCTTTTGGTCAAATGTGAACAATTCTAACCATGCCACCTCATCTCTTACTAGTTGTGTCCCTCCAAAAGAATGTGTTGAATGCTGGGATCGTGCTAGTGTGATATAGTAACTCTTTCCATTGCTCCAACATTGGAGAAAAGCCCTGCTCTTACCTTTTTCTTGACCTTTGGGAATTGTCTTCTATGTGGACACTATTGTGGTCTTCGTGTTTGTGACTTCTTGAGATGACCGTGTTGTCATCATTAGGCATCTACGGTTGTGTTGGTCACGGGAATAATTGTCTTTTTGCTTTTGGCTTCAAATTTTTTAATCTTTCCAAGCACTTTCTCATAACTTAGTGCCTTTTTCTTGATCTCTTCTTCTCGATAATCTTCAGGAGAGTAAGGCCACTGTGTTCAAAATAGACCTATGATTTATGATTAGCATAAGTAGGTTGAGGTTATTCAATTTGAAGTTATCATAATTAAACCTGTACAAAGTTTATTTATTCTTCTTCTTTCTTTGCAAAAATATAATTCAAGCAATACATACTTATAATAATTGAGTAGGTTGGGTAGAGTTTTGTCTATGTACATATAGGGCTTTGTTAAATCCACCATGAATGGTCTAGAAAGCCATCTCTCTAGTTGCTAATCTATTTGACACATGTTTGGGCAGCACGGGTTGTGCTTTCATGGCATCATAAGCTCATGTTGGTAGTCGATCCATCCATATAGCGATCAACTTTTCCTTCCAAAACCTTAATTCCATTGTTGGAAAGCCCATAACATTTTCTACAAAAGATCAACACATACAATGGAGCTAAGTTGCACGAAGCGCTGAAACGTTTAAGAGTTTTCGAAACGGGTATGTTTAGAAATGCCACCTCCCAAAAATGGAATTGTTGG